>CM021107.1:494014375-494044811 GCA_007115665.2 Sequoiadendron giganteum
AGTGAGTGAGAGAGAGAGAGAGACTTGAGATAGGGAGATCAGGTAGGAGGGAGAGACATGAGATAGAGAGAGAGAAAGAGAGAGAGGGAGTGGGAGAGAGATAGAGGGTAGAGGGTTTTAAGGGTTAAGGGCGGAGGGGAGAGAGATAGAGAGACTTGAGAGAGGGAGAGAGGGTAGGAGAGAGAGAGAGATGAGGGAATGATATATATGTAGGTAGAGAGAGTTGAGATAGAGATAGAGTAGAGAGATAAGGAGAGGGGAAGGGAGGGATAAGTTAGAGAGAGGAGAAGGAAGGTGGATAGATTGAGAGAGGGAAGGATGGAGAGAGGGAGAGAGAGAGAATGAGGTATAGAGGGATAGGTAGGTAGAGAGAAGTAGAGAGGTAAGGAGAGTTGGAGGGAGAGGTAGGGATGGAGAGAGAGAGGTAGGTAGAGAGAGTAAAGGGAGATATAGAGAAGTGGAGAGGGAAGGAGAGACGAATGGAGAGGTAGGGATCAAGGGAGAGATAAGGATTTAGAGAGAGGTAGGTAAGGAGAGGGAGGGGAGATAAAGGGAAGTAGAGAATGGAGGAGAGAGGGAAGAAGAGGTAGGGAGGGAGAGATAGGTGAGATAGAGAGAGAGGAGGGAGGGAGGGATATTTAAGGAGAGAAGGGTCAGATAGAGAGAAAGAAAGCAAAGAGGGAAGGGGGAGAGAGAGAGGTGATAGAGAGAAGTAGAGGTGTAATGAGAAAGGTAGATATATTGAGAAAGGGAAAGAGAGAGGGAGAGAAAATGGGGTATATAGGGGTAGGCTAGACAGAGAGATGTAGAGTGAATTTTGGTGGAAGAGAGAGAGGAGGGAGGGATAGGTAAAGATGGATAGTTGAGATAGATAGAAGGAGAGAGATATAGGTAGAGAGAGGGGAAAGAGATATAGAAAGAGGGGGAGGGAGAGAGGAGAGATAGAAAGAGGGGGAGGGAGGGAGAGATAGAGAGAGTAGAGAGGGAGGAGAGAGATAGAGAGAGGTTATAGAGAGATAATTAGAGAGGGAAAGAAGGTGGAGATATTGAGAGAGAGGAGGCAAGGAGGGAGAGATAAATAGGTATAGAGGGACAACTAGGTAGAGAGAAGTAGATATGAAAGGAGAGATATAGGGAGAGGTAGGGATGGAGAGAGAGGTGAGAAAAAAATAGAGAGAGGTCTAGGTAGATAGAGGGAGGAGGAGATAAAGAGAAGTATAGAGGGAAGGAGAGAGGGAGGAAGAGGTAGGGATGGAGAGAGAGAGGTGAGAGAGATAAGAGAGAGGAGGGAGGGATAGGTAGGGAGAGAGGGTGAGATAGAGAGAGAGGGGTGAGATAAAGAGAAAGAGAGTAGAGAGGGAAGGGGAAAGAGATGAGATAGAGATGTGTGATGGAGCTTAAAAGTAGAGAGATAAGGAGGAAGGTGGAGAGATTGAGATGGAAGGAGGGGGGAGAGAGAGAGAGATGTATAGAGGGATAGGTTAGATAGAGAGAAGTAGAGAGAAAAGGTGGGTGAAAGGAAGAGAGAGGGAGAGAGAGAGGGGGAGAAAGAGAGGTGAGATAAAGAGAAGTAGAAAGGGAAGGAGAGAGAGAGGGAGATAGAGAAAATTAGAGAGGGAGGGAGGGAAGGAGAGAGAAGTGAGATAGAGAGAACTAGAGAGGGAAGGAGAGAGAGAATGACAAGATAGAGAGTAGAGAGGGGAGGAGAGAGCGAGGGAAGCAAAGAGAGAGAGAAAGAGAGGAGAGGGAGGGATAGGTAGGTATAGAGAGTAGAGAGAGATATATATAGAGATAAAAGGAGAGGGATGAGAGATAGAAAAATGTAGAGAGGGAAGGAGGGAGGGAGATAGATATTGGAGAGGGAAGGAGAGAGAGATGGGCATGTAGAGACATAGTTCTTGAGCTCAAGGAAGATATTGTTAGATAAAGGGATGGAGATAGTGAGAAAGAGAGAGGTCTAGAGAATACGAGATGAAAATGAGTGAGATAGAGAGAGAAAGATGAAATTTGACCTCCTGAGTACTAAAATTTGACCTCTTGATTACTGAAATTTGACATGCTAATTACTGAAATTTGACTAAGTCTGAAATTTTTAAGATCTTCCAAAAACTAGAATTTGCATTATAACTCTTAGAGATCTGAAACCACTCTCAAACATCCTGCCTATATATACATGAAATACAACTTATACTTAAATGTTTATTTCATGTATATAGTTTCCTTGATAGAGAAAGTGAAAATCTAGTTCTGTGCAAAGCAAGCCATTTGGCGCTCACCAAAAGGCCTGCTTTAGATGTGTTAATTAACAGGATTTACTAAATTTTCTCATATTTTCATCCATGCTCCCCATCTCATTTACACGCATTTCAATGCAAGTTTATAAAAAAAACCATGATAGCATTAACCTCTGTCTCAGCTATCTAAATATATAATTCTTTTTTCATTTTCATTTATTTAAGGCTTTGATCCATGGCTTCTATTGTAAATGGCTTCATTTTTGGTCAAAAACCAACATGTGCTAGGTTTAGGATAGATTTTTACACGTTCATCGGAACGTGAACCAAATTACATTTTTTGAAAGTAGACTCCATTCTACACATGATGAAAAAAAAATCAATTTTCAATTAGTTTGCAAAAAAAATTGGGGGGAGCACACTCAAATTTCAGTTTTTCAAGATGTGTCCACTTTGAAAAAAGTTAACCAAAAAGGGGGGAGCCCTCAGGCGCTATGCTATTTTGGTCTCCCCTCCCTCCCCTCCGCCCCTTTTTTTAGACCCTTACTCTTCATTAATTTCAAAAAACAATAGTGGCTTAGAACTAGAATCGGAGCACTTCAACTTTTGTTCTTCCCGCATCTTGAAATTTTGAGCATAACTATCTTCATTTTCTCATGCAAATTAGATTTTCCTTATTTTAGAAAAAAAGTGGCACCTTAAGAGGCAAAATTGTGTCACAGATTGGTGCACTTACCCAACTTTGTATTTATACTTTTCAATGCCAAATTTCTCAAAATTATAACATGACAAGCTGACATCAGATCTAGGAGAATAAAATCTCACAAAGAATTTGAATTTAAAATAGGTCCAATCTAAGCAGGACTAATATGTCAGTTGGGGTGTATGAGTCCCAATAGCCTAGGGTTGGGACACAAATTTTAAGAAATATTAAGTTCTATGTCACATTCAAGACCAGGCCCCAAATCTTAGGTGGGACACATACATCCAAGGTGGCGTATGAGTCCCAAATTACTAAATATGAGTCGTAGAATCCAAAATCATTAAATTAGGATTGGTCATTAGATGTGTCAGGATTATCTTAAGAAATATGCATTAAATAAGGCTTGTGGATGCAAAATAGGACTAAATAAGGCATAAAAAGGACCGATATAGTAGGAAGGGCCCAAAAAAGTGTGAAAATATAAGGGGATGCATTTTTCTACTCTACACTTACCACTAGTTATATTTGTGTGAGATTGAGTCTATAAAAGAAAGCACATGTTTAGTGGTTAAGGTTGGATGGGTGAGTGGGATGTCATTATTGAATCTTTCTGGGGAGTGCATATGTGAAGCATGGCATGAGATGTGTGGATTTATGCTTGGATACATGAGGATGCATTGAGAGGCTTGATGCTTCAGAGGTATTCATTGTAACTCTTGTATTATTTTATTGTTAAATAATATGATGGAGTATGGATACTTTTGGAGGGTGAGTTTTTCCCTCTTGAGGGCTTTCCTAGGGTACATATTGTGTTATCTTGTGGTTTGTTTATTTGGTCTAGGCATTTTAGTTATTTGTATGCATGTTTATCTCTCATGGGATTATGTAGGAAATGGATTAGGTTTTTGGGTTGAATGCATTATTTCCTAACATTTGATGCTTGAATCTTGATGTGAATGCTTGAAACCTACACCACAATGTTAGCTCCAAAAACATGCATGAATAAAGATAACTTTGACATGATGCTTGAGATCTTGAATGGTACAACAAATGATCAAAAAATCTTCTCTTAAACATATTTGACAATAATATTTTCTATAATTCTTTCTCTCATGAAATTCTAGATCTCTTTTAGGATTTGATTGATAAAAATACCTTGTATTTATAGTTACTTTTTTAATTTTCCAAAAATTAAACATATAAGTTGACATTTGAAATTTGAATTTGGATCATAAAAGTTCACCAAAAACATATTAAAAATTTTAATTTAGCAACTAAAAGGGACCCATTCGCCCAAGGGTGAATGGGTCTTGACCTAAATTGCCAGGACCTATTCATTTAGGGGTGTTAAAAAATGATAATTGCATTAATTAAATATTGATTCCCCTTTTAGAAATTATAATTAATTAGGCTTGTAGATGCATAATTGGTCCAATTAAAGGCTTAATTAAATCCAATTTATTAAGCGATCCAAACATAGTGTGAAAATGTAAAGGAGTAAATTTTATGACACTACAATCACAATAAAAGAAACATAGCAGTGAGACTTTCCAATAGATGGTACATCCAAAGGACCAAAGACATCAATATGAATTACATCTAAAACTTATTTAGCTCTAGTACTTCCAGATTTAAATGATACCCTATGTTGCTATCATTACACATAGTGTTCACAAAAATCAAAATCAATAGAGTAATGTGACAAATCATCAACCATATTTTTATTTATGAGAGTTTTGAGACCCTTTTCACCAATATGACCAATTATATGGTGCCACAAATTACATGATATAGAGTTATCAATTACATTAATCAAGTTATAAAAAATAGAAGCATAAAGTCTAAATAGGGTACGATACCTACTACCCTTAGCTAAAACCAAATTCCTTTTGCTTAACTTGCAAGAACTCTTTGCAAAACTAACATACACCCCTTAAGTCATTCAATTTTAGAAACAAAAATTAAAGTTCTACCTAAGATAGGGATGTGTAATACATCTTTAAGGGTTTTAACCCTTCCATCATTGAAGATAGATTTTATCTCCCCTTGGTCCATAATTTCCTGTGTGTTATTATCCCCAAGGAAAACTTTCCCATCATCATAAATTGAATATTTTGAAAACCATTCCTTATGAGGAGTCATGTGGTAGGTTGCACTTGAATCTCTTAACGAAGAGTCATCATAATTCATATTAGAAGAAATAATTTAAGTATCAGAATCTCTACCATCAAAGGATTTACTTGTAGAGAAATCATCATGATTTTTATTTTTATTCTTACATTCCTTTCTAAGATGCCCCCATTTACCATAGTTTCAACACCTCAATCTACTCTTACCAAGTGTTTTTTTATCTTCTCTTAGATTTAGAATGATCCTTAAACTTGCAATTTTTACCTTTGTTCTTGTCCTTACCTTTCTCTTTATATCTACTTCATACAAGCAATGCATCTTTAGACCCCTTTGAAGTCCTTCTCCTCATTTCCTATGAAAGTAGAGTGGAAATAGGGGAATCTATCTTCAAATCATTTGAAAAAGAACCAATGATTGCAACAATAAGATTATCCCAAGATTCAAGTAGTGAACATAATAATAAAACACATTTATCTTCCTCATCTATCTTTACATCAATTGATTGTAACCGACTCTTGATTAGATTAAATGAATTTGAGTGTTTTACAATTAAGTCTCCATTATTAATTTTAAGAGAATATAACTTTATTTTCAAAAGTAACTTGTCAATGAGACTCTTAGTTTGGTATATATCTCCTATTTTATTCTATAGTTTATATGGAGTAGTCTCATTAGACACATTTAATAGAACATAATCATATAAACACAAACGAATAGTGTCATGAGTATTTTTATCTACTTTTTTCCAATTTTCATTTGATATACTATCTGGATTCTTCTCTCTATTAACAAAATTTCATTGATCTCTTTATTCAAATAGATCCTCAATCTTTAACTTCCAAAGCTCATACCCATTACTTTTCAATGTCTAATTGAGATGAACTATCCATGATCTCTTATCACACTAAATCTAAAATTGCAAGAAAACACAACACACTCTCACTGCAACAAAAACCCAATCGAAAACTCCAAGAAAGGTAGCCCCTTCTCTAATCAAGCCAACTTGGCTTTGATACCAAATGATGAAAATCGGAATAAAATTTTACAATTAAAATATGTAGATAATTTCATGCATCCAAATAAATAGATAGCAATAAATCATAGATGAAAATATATTACAATAAAAATGCAAACCATAACTCAAGAATTACATGGATAAACTCATGCGAAAAAAAACTTCACATCCAAAGAGATCCAAGACTTGTTTTTAGTGATGGGGGTTTTCATTTTCAAACCCCGTTTGAGTATTTAAACTTTGGAATGAAAAAAAATAGCATGAAGGAAATGATGAATGAACAATGCAATGACACAACTCACCAAACCCTTGATTAAACGTTTGAATGAAAATCTGCAACTAGCATGAAGTGGGCTCAATGAATGTGGATCTTGATGTTCAAACTTGATTTAAAATAATGGCTTTGAATGCTTGAATGAATCATGAACTCGACATCGTCATATTAGCTCAAACAACATGCATGATGTAAGAAGACTTTGATATGATAATAAAAATCTTGAATGCTATAATAATCCTTCAACAATTCTTCTCTTGAATTATTTGAAATGATCTTGATCACACTTGCTCATAAATTTTTTAGAATGCTTGAAAGTCTTGTTAGAATGAAACTTAGTTAAATGACCTCTTATTTATACATATGTTGGCATTAATTCTTGAAATTCAAATAACACGAGCCGGCATGTGAAAACACATTTTGAAATCATTGAAAAACCACCAAAAGCATATTTTAAATTGGGGTCTTAGGTCTAAGTGAGGACCCATTCGTCCTTGGGAAAATGGGTCATAGGTCACTTACCTAGGACACACATTTCTCAATGTTAACTGTTATGTTATGGCATTTATGAATGTTGGGTTTTATCCCTCGGAAATTGCAATTAATTAGACTTGGATTTGAGTTAAAAAGGACAATTAAAGCATAATTAACCTCAATTAATTAATAAAGCCCTAGATTAAAGCACAAATGTAAAAGTACACCTTACAACACCATAAGTAAGACACAATTAAGTCAATTTTAATTTAAAAATATCTTAAACTTAATGTGAATATGTAAAATACATATTACAACACTAAATTAAGACTTAATTTAATCTATTTATTTAATATTATTTATCAAATTAAATGTAAATACACATACAAACTATGCTCTCTTCTCAACTAGTGTTAGCATGCACATGATACCCGCAGTCACCTTCGCCAGAATTTTGATATAGCAGTAGCAAATGCCTTCACCCAGGCAACAATCTAGGACTCCTATTCATCCAGTCCGTGAGTGCTTCCTAAGAGAATGCACACTTTCGAGAAACTTGGCTAGAGCAAACAACGATTCATTGTTTTGTTTGGGTTTCAAGTCACCCAAAGAAATTGTTGAAGGGACATACATTGACAAGAAATGCTCATTCACTAAAAATTGGTCAATTAGACGTCGTATTTTAACTGGAAAATTCCATACCACAAAAATGAACTGTACAATCAGTGTTCACCATAATTATCTCCATTTAAAAGCATGAGAACAGGCATTCAAACATATCTACACATATTTCACCTTGTTTCCATTTGAACGAAGGGGATCATGTTATGCTTGGACAGTAGTTCACAGAGTAGCCAATTCGGATGAGATACTCCTTCGATCAGTAAGAGAATGAAATAACGTTTCTACTTGTGCAGATATCATCACACCCTACAACAATCAATAATCTTCAGAGAATAGTGGCAGAGCTGCAATCAGAGTTTCTCAAGCATTCGTGTTGCCAAACCGTTTCTTTTTCACACCATCGATTATCTGTTAATCATTCACAAGTGCTGATCTATATTGGTTCTGATACCAAATGAAGGACAAAAGAAACTCATTGCTCAATATCTTGGTTTAATGCAGGAGAACAAATTTATATATTGAGGCAAGTTACAATTATCTCAAGTGTAACTAATGAATTGCCATCAATAACCACCGCTAAGTGGTTGAGACAATGTAACTACGCTGACAGATGGTAATAAAGATTATGTTACAACCACACGCATAAGCTAGGCTGTACACATGAAAGTTGAAAATTAGAAAGAAATGAAAGCAGAAGTAGTTGAATCTATCTTAGTTATCCAGAAAAAAAAAACCTATGTGCTTCTTGTATTGCTTTTTCAAGATACCTTGAAAAGGATTTTCAAGGGTTTTACAATCCTCTAGCTAATCAGAGACAACACTCAAACCAAACATGGTTAGAATAGTACATTAGATTCCCAAATGATTACACACATTCAAATACATGGAATTATGCTTCAATTAGGAACTTTCCTTTAGGGATTATATAAGCATGCTAAACAAAGGGAAAGAAACTCAAATGTTTACACTCAAAACTAGTCCCTAATCTATTACAAGAGACAAGACAACAATATTTATCATTTTACTCTTTTTCTTTCTAATCTTGTCATCAATCAACTAGATTCTAACTTAAAACAAGAAATATAGCCTTGAAAAATCAAAGGGATGATGGAGGGAACTTAATAGTGTCAACTCAACACTAAGATTGTTATGATGACTACTAATATTGTTTACAAAGAACATTAGTATCAAATGATAAATATTTCCTTTTGGAATCCCAAAATTTGGCATTTCCTACTAGAAAAAGAATGTATGGTGACTAGAAATATAAAAGTGAGCTGCTTTATTTTTTCCAAAAATCAATAGAGCCACTAGAAACCTAAACTATTCCCCGATGGTAAGATTTACAATAGACATAGAAAAGAGCTCTCTTTAAAAATCAATATGTATGCTCAATTTTTTTGTTCTATCAATAGGAAATAGTCATAGAATCATAGCTTACATGAATTTGAAAATTCATTGTTGACTGAGAAGGAAACATTCTATGAAGATAGAGGGCTTGCTATCACTAAGTAGGAGCCACATATAAAATAGAGAATGACAGTCTTGGGTGGATTGCTTGATTTTTTTTTCTCTCATGGATCATGCTTGCATCCACCTTGTGATAGAATGTTATGATACATATTAATTATAATAAGGTTAAGCACTTGTGGAATGCTTAATCTTAATATTTTTATTTCATGGTTTTAGTTATTATTTAAAATGAATTAGTTAGGACAAAGGGTTGTGTTGAGAAGTAGTGCCTCAAATTATTGGCCTATATCGGTGATCGGGCATTGGCATGTCGGTGGTCACGTGTTAAGCTGGTTAAGCCTTAGACTTGTTACTTAGTCTCCTTTGGAGTATCGACAATCAACAGTTGGATGGATCAGCGATCAAAGTTCGATCATTGAAAGTTCTTAAATGTTGCGAAGTCTCTGACATCATCGACCTTCGATAGCTTTGATGGAGCCTTGGTCCGATTGTCGGGTATCAACCCACCATCAAGGAACAAGGAATACATCCTTGTATGCACCGATTATGTCACCAAGTGGGTAGAGGTGGTAGCACTATAGCATTCCAGAGATACAAAAGTAGCAGATTTCTTGTACTCTAATATTTTCACAAGATTTGGTGTGCCGCAAGAGATAACCACAGATCAAGGACCACAATTCATGTCTGAGCTCATTTTTGCCTTGGTTTGTGAGTATGAAATTCTCCATTGCAAGTCTTCACCCTATCACCCTCAGGGCAATGGGTAGGTAGAAGTCACTAATAGAGAGATTAAGAATATTCTTACTAAGACTGTTGCTCTTCATAAGCATCATTGGGCTACATGACTCCCTGAAGCTGTGTGGGCCTATCAAATAACGTGGGAGACCACCACTGGTCTTACCCCTTATGAATTTTTCTATGGTAAGAAGGTAGTCCTTCCCATTGAGTTTGAGATAAAAACTCTTCGCACTGCACTACAATTGGGTATGAATATTCTTAATGAACAAAAGACATGCATTGATCAACTATATTCCTTAGATGAATTGCACCAGGAAGCCCTCTTTCACATAGAGGTTGTTTAGAAATAGTGTAGTCTATGACATGACCGTCACATCCGATAACGGTCATTCCAACCTGGAGATTGGGCACTCTTATACAACTCCCGCTTCCAAGACTTGAAGGGAAAGTTTCACACACAATGGTTGGGACCCTATGAGATCCAAACTGTGTATGCTAATGGCGTTGTTCATCTTTGTACAGTGGACTTTGAATGAAGACCTCTTCTTGTCAATGGTTACCGCCTCAAACTATGCAAGAAGCCTCTTTCCAAAGGATCTTTCTTTTTAGAGGTGGCATAGGAACTTATTGTTGTTCCTTTTGCCTCCTTCGAGATTGATCAATAAATCTTAAAAAAAAAACTGCAATAAAAGATCCAATGGTGAAAACCCTTTTTGGGCATTGTTGGCCGGTTAATGTTCGAAAATCAGTTCCCGATGAGCATTACCCGTTAAATAAAAATTAGTGGTGAAAACCAATTTTTTGGTGCCACTAGGCAATGGTAGATTGAAAACCGGGCAACCGACGGTCTATTGTCGATTAAAAAACAAAATAAAAGAAGATATCTTTAGACGTTGGCACCCCACCTCCCTGTCATTTTTCTGCCATGACCTATTTTTCACGGAAGGAGTTTGAGTCCCTCATTCCACTCATTTAGGTTCCTCCTTTGACTTCCTGTTATGAACCATGGCCCATCCTTTCTTGTCTTCCGGCGATCCACTTTGACATTGTTCCTATCATCTGCTTGTCAAGAACCTTTATTTTCAGTATCCCTGCTGGTTGGTGCTATCACTTATTTTTGGTTGGGTTCTACACCCCTTCACTTCTGCTTCTGCCATCCGTGTCACAATGGTTGCTAGTGGCTTTCAGCCAACAAACATTGCTTTGATTGATTTTATGTTCCTGTCTTCTTTGTGATAGGAACCGATATGGTTATCTTCTGGTCGGATTTCCAGTCTCTTCTTTGATAGGAGTTGTTTGCTTGCTAGATGGTACTCCTTTCTATGCGGTTCACTCATGCTTTATTCATCATTTTGAGTGCTTTGGCCGGTTGAACGCCACCTTGTGAGTTGTCGTACTTCTCTCCTGACAATATTCTCGTGCTTTCTTCTACACACGGCATTCGCCAGTTGGCTACTTTCTTTTGGTTTTGGCCTTCTCATGACTGTACCTCCTATGTTGCACTCTTACCATCCGATCATTGTTGTGATTTTGCATTGGCATCAGCATCTAATTTTCCATGTGTGTCAACAAGTCACCACTCCTGTCCATCAACAGTCATCAGTATTGGTATTTCACATTTTTTTTCTTTCCTTTTTATTTTATTTAATATCGACCATTCATTTAATGATGGTGATGTCACCCACAGACAGGTAACTTGCTAAGCTAGGGGGGAAGTGTCACATCTGCCGTCGTGTCTCATATTTTCCATAAAAACCTTGTCCCATCGTGTCTATATCCTTTGATTTTTGGTGTGATCTGTCGTTATTTGGTAATTCCCTCTTAATACCGCCAATAATTATTATTATTCGACCATAATAATGAATTAAAAACCACCATTGCGTACCACCTAAAAATCATTGCCAGTTATGTTTGTCCTATTCCTAGTGATAGTCGTTTATGAAAATATTGGTTTTGATTCATACAGTTTACCTGGCTTGAACTATGAACTGTTCAGATTGCACCTCCTGGTAAGGATATGGTAGAACGTAGGCATCACTATGATCCAACGACAATGGATGATTTAAGGGATCCAGTGATGTTTGAAGCCTACAAGATATTCAAGCAAGCAAGATGGGATGTGTATTTTAAGAGATTGCGAGGATATGATGAGAAATTGGCTCGCGAGTTCGTGGCAACCTACAACACCAAGTGAGCACGAGTCTATGGGCTGGAGATTCCTGTCTCAATTGAAAACATTGTGGATGTCACCGGGTTGCCATTGACAGGAGAAAACTATTTTCTTGACAATTTTGGGCGAGAAAGAGACCTTAAATCCTTTCGTAAGAAGCTCCTAAAGTGCGAGGAGTCGGTTGAGGTAGTGTCAGGTCAGGGCACAAAGTTATCTTCACTTCCAACACCCTGGAATGATGTGGCAAAAGTTTTTATTCAATATTTGACATGTGAAGGTAGGTATGTATATGTTTATGGCAAACAATTTCGGCTGATTATACATTTGAGATGGGGTGTATTCGTCAATATTCCTTTCTTTTTGTATTCTTCCATAATACAAATGTGAAAATTAGTTCAGAGGGGTAGTGAGAATTCATTAGCACATCATGGGCTTATCAAACTATTAATTGTAAAGGAATTAAAGAGACTTTCACCTCCTAGGTACTGGGACTCATTTATTCTAGATGAAACCCTTTGAAAATTATGTCAAGAATGCCCTCCCTAATACTTCAGAACACTCTGCCGAAGAAGATTCCCACAATATAGAAAATCCTACTAATAACTTAGAAGAGGAAGAGTCTGGTCATGAAAATTTAGAAGTGGATAATCAATGCAGTGAGGGTTCTGAGTCTGAAGCTCCTCTTGATAGTACTAAGAAAGGAAAAGCACAAACCCTAGGGTCAAGTAGCAAGAAGGTTAAGGGTTCCAGTGCTAAACAACTTAAACTCAAAGATACTGAAATCTCTACACTTGGCTCTAGGGTTGAAAAGAAGCGGCGTAGTGCCCAGGTCTACCTCAGTTGTTGTTTTAGAATAAAAACAATTGTCACCTAATTTCACATATAAGTTAGAAAATTTGGCTAATGTAGCCAGTGGCCTAAGTCCTCAAAAAGCTGAAGATGTTGGTGAATTTACAATAGTGGCAATGGTCTCTTGAAAGACTAAAATAACAAAAGCTACTGCTAAAGAATTGAGAAGAAGCAAGAGGAAGAAGTGGCAAATGATAGACCTTGAGGATTCCTCACAACACCAAGAGGAACCTGAGAAAATCATCGAGATACCACTCTAGAATTCTCATATCTTAAGAGAGGAACTTGAGAAAAACCTTGAGGTACCGCCCCAACATTCTCTTGTCTCAGAAAAGATACCGAGCAGTCAAGAAGAAATTCTTGACAAGGATATTGTTCAAACTGAATATGCACTAGCCCAAAGTGATAATGACCTTGACAATCCTAAAGACCAAAGACCACATGACACTACCCAAGAAGGAGAGCATCAATTAGAAGAGAGAGTAGGGAATGAAGTGAATGTGGAGATTCAGGAATAGGAAAATATTGTAAACACTCATTAAGAACAAAAATACAAATAGGAGTCAGAGGCAGAAGAAGACTATGAAGAATAATGTCCCCTGCTCACTAATGATGAAATTCACAACATGCAGATTTTGGTGACCAAGCTAGCTAAATAAAATGAAACTTTATAGAAACAAGTTCAAATGGAAGAGTCACTCAACTCATTTCAAGGAAATGAAATCAGTTAGTTGAAGGTAGCACTTGAGCAAACAAGGGTCACTGAGATATCGGCGGTAACAATTCAGGATCATGAAAAATAGTTGTAGGAACTCCATCGATTGTGTGTCACAAAGGTCACTAGTTCTCTGCAGAAACTTGCCCCTTCTCTCTCCGGTCTGTATTCTATACTCTCTTTGTGTGGGTACATGCAAAGTCTTCAAGTGGGGGGAAATGATGGGGGCAAAATATGCCATTATTTTACCTCTTATTTTCTTTAACCCTTGTCATCTTTCCTAGTGTTTCCTGTCATTCTTGTCACTTTTCGTTAATGAACTAAAGGTGTTTTATGAAATAAAAGGAAAGGTAAAAACTAGTGAAAATACCGATTTCGTTGATAGTTGCTAACTATCTTTGTGATTTTGGTAATAGGCATTGTTTAATGGTTGACAACGAGCATGAAGGGTGTCGGTGGAGGGATGACTAAGTTGCTGAAGTCATTTTTCCATTTTGGTTCCATTTGTCAAGATAAGAAATTTTGTTCGAAGTTGTTATGTTGTTCTCAGAATACTCTCAAAGACTCTAAACTATTTTTTATTATATTTAAATGGTTGTTGGCTGAAAGCCACAAAAAACCAAAATGCTTATTTGATTACATCTGAAGGAATGTTAGAAGTATAGGTAGCTACAATATGTATATATATGTGTATATGCTAAAATTGGATATACATATACATAATAGAAATCAGACTTTGGTGATTTTTAAATCTATACTCTGTTAGTGTAATTTGGATGAATGAAAACTATCATGGAGTAATTATGTGTTTGTGAGTTTCATCATTCAATAAACAGTGAAGGCAGGGCCCACTTCCTCAGTTGTTGATGATTGTTGCATTAGGATAGTATGTGTGGTAATGTATGTTATGATTTTATAAGTTATTCGATTAATTTCATTATTTCATTGTTTGTTTGTTCCTTTATCTACATAATCCACTTCATATAAAGTGTTAATCTATATTAATTTTTCTAATACTTATTAGTATAATCTATGCTGGTTTATTTAATATATGTTTGCATATATATATTTCATCAATCACTTGTTACCAGGATTAAGAACAGTTAAATGTCGATTAATAGAATTAGTATGAGCTAAGAAGTTGAATAATCAATTGGTGTCGAAATTCTATTTGCATTCAATAGTTCAACTTTGATTTTGTTTATGTTATTTCCAGATAGATTTCTATTCTACTATATATATTTTTACTTTTATTCTGTTGTGTGCTAGTAACCTATTTTTTGTGCATAACTATTTCTTTACGGGTTCCTGTCACACTTGTGATAGGAAGTCTGCCAATCAAAATTTTGTTCAAAAATAGATTATATTAGTTTGCATTCATCAACCCTTGGTTTATTAATTGCAGCTCTTTGGTATATTTCCACAACATGGTTCAAAAAGCCTACATTCCTGGATTGACACTTTAGGACGAACTAAGGAAGACATTTCTAAAAGATTAAATCAAGCCCACTTTAAGAGTAATTTAAGACCACTGTTTAATCCAATCACCTACGAGTCAACCTAAAGAAGGTCGTCTGCATCCCAATCATGTTCATTTTATACCAAAGGCAGACAACTAGCCAAAGGGACAATAGCAAGTGTTGAACTAGCGCCATCACTAGGTTCAAAACTCTTCTTACAGGAATTTTATTTTAAGCTCTTAGAAGAGGAAAACAATGTATTCAATAATTATGCACCTCTTTGTCAATTTTAGTAATCTTGTTGGTGTAGGAGCACCTAGGAAAAACACCTAGAAAACACCTAGGAAATACTAGGCATAGGTAATTTTTCTTTTGAAGTTATAAGGTCATGTTGACCATTGCTTTAGAGATAGAGACATAATAAAAGGTTAAAGACTAACTAAAATGCCTTGGTCAGGAGCTATCAGGAGTGGCAAAGTATAGAAGTTTAGACACTCATGTTTGTTAGTTTCTAGGAAATTGGCAAAGGTGGCAAAATGGAACATTTTGCACTTTTGCCACCTTGTAACCAAAATGTACGATCAAGGAGGGTGTAACCACTTTGGGAAACCTATTTAAGGGTTGCCTCGACCTATGTGAAAGGTTGGAAGGCATTTGGAAGTTTTTAAAAGTTTGAAAATTCATGAATACTAAGTGTGGACAATGAGAAGGAAGTATGAAATTTTGTGTTTTGTGTTCAGTTTGTGTGTTGCAGATGTGATCATGGCACTATGAATGATGTAGAACGTAGTTCATTTGCTTTCCAAGATTTGTGTGGGATAGTATATAGTTAGTGTGTGCATTTCAAGCTTTTGTTTTCAGTTAATTAGTTTCTTTCTTTTGCTGTTTTGACTGGCAGATCGTCAGAAATGGAGTTCTAGTCCACTCTTCCCCTGTACCTTGTGTATGGGCTCTTGGAAATGGTGGCTAGGCTCCATGTCTATATCCATAGTAGTGGTAGGAGTCTTTAGGGGTCAAGAATTTGTGAAGGAAGACTTCTCCTAGGCAAGCTTGATAGTGCCCAGCTAGGAAAGTCTTGAAGTGCAAAGCACTTAACTTGCAGGGGTGACCTCGCCTTGATAAACCCCATGGTAGAAAGGTGGAAGGAAGCCTTGTAGAGGCTTGGTAACAAGAAGGAGGTCCCAACAATCCATTTGAGTGGAGAACCAAATAACAGTTCATCGAGTGGTCAGGAAATGGCTCTAAAAGGCCTAAATTTGCTAATTTGGAAGGTCTGACCTGTGTACGGACAGTCAAGGGATAAGACCTTTGAAATATTGAAGTGGTAGGCATTAGGACTGAGAATCCATTGAAGAGATTTGGGGTTCATTGGAGAAATTAGGATAGTTACTTCATTCTCTCAGAGGAAAGGCCTAATTTGGGAAGCCTAAAATTAGGAAACCAAAACCCTAGGTGAGGGTTTGGAGGTAGCGAATGACAAATGGAGTATGGGGAACTGTCAAGAACCCTAGGAAGATGATTAGAAACCCTTGGAATCATATCAACACCCCCTGCAAAGATGAATTGAGTCATTTGAGATAATTAGTCTTTAGGGAAGATTGAAGGCTAAGGGCAGATTGGAAGGTAGTGCACCAAGTTTGACTTGGTAAGCTATTTTGACATGATAGTAGGGTTGGCCAGAAGAACTAGGGGCACCTAGTTAAGATGAAGGTTCTATAGGTTCAGTTGGTGTAGAAAGACACCATGGAGATCTTGCAAGCAAGGATCTAGAGCATGGAACAGTGAGTGTTCCATCCAACTCTTACCCTATCAGATTGGTATCAGAGCAAGTTAAAGATTTGGGAGTGAATTGTGTATGTCAGACTTTGAATCCAGTGGTTCCACAACCATGGTGACAAACATTGAGTTGCCAAAGAAGGTTGAAGATCAGGAGGAGGATAATAGGAGGTTGAGAGAAAGACTAGCTCAATTGGAGCAAGCATTAAACAATGTGCAAATCAAGGCCAAAGAGGTTAGTGATAGGTTGGAGGGCAAGGAACCAAAGATTGAAGAGGTTACAGAGGAAGAAAAGACCCCTAAACTTGACCCTGTTCTACAAGAGGAGCCTTTCTTCAAGGCATTGAAAGCTTTGAGTGGGAAAGCACTTGAAGGTATACCACTATTTAGTGGAAAATTGGAAGCTGATTTGGTCATAGATTGGATAGAAGGCATGGAGAACCATTTTGAATGTGATGGAGTCACTGAAGCACAGAGGGTGAAGGTGGCCAAGTCTAGATTGATAGGATTTACCTTGAAATGGTGGAAATTCATTCAGACAAAGAGGGAAAAGGAAGGCAAGAGGCCTATTTCAACTTGGAAAGGTATGGTGGCCAAAGTGAGAGAAGCTTACATACTAGATGACTATGAAATTCAGTTACACAAGAAGAGGCAAAGTTTGAGGCAAAGAGACCAGGATGTGAACACCTACACTGAGGAGTTTCATAAACTTTGTATGAGGTCCAGTGTCTCAGAAGATGAAAGTCTCAAAGTAGCTAGGTACCTGAACGGTTTGAAGTGGAACATCCAAGAAGAGATGACTCTTCTAAGTCCAAAGACAGTGCTTCAATGCTATCAGTTAGCTATCAATATTGAGGAAAGAAGCGAGAGGAAACATGATCAGACTTCTAAGAGTAGAGGCAAAGGCAGAGATCAAAGAGATCAAAGAGGACATAGAGGTGGCTATCAAGGTAGAGGCAATGAGCAAAGAAACCAAGGAGAGGCTAAACTCACAGAGCATGGAGGTGAAACATCTTCTAGAGGAGGTTATGGAAGAGGTAGAGGTTCTCAAGGAGGATCCAATAGAGGAAGAGGAGCAGGCAGGAGCAATTCATACTTTGCTAATATGAAATGAAGGAGGAGAAGGATATGTAGTCTTGTTGCAATCCAAAGAGGAAGAAAAGACTGAAAAACCAATCATACCCAGAGCAGTCCAGAATTTGCTTGAGAAGTACAAAGACATAGTAAGTGATTGTACACTTGCAACTTTACCTCCTAAAAGAGCTATTAGTCATCAAATTGACTTCATACCTGGAGCATCATTGCCTAACAAAGCAGCATATAAGCTTACACCGGATCAGAATTTGGAAGTAGCAAGACAAGTGCAAGAGCTAATGGATCAAGGATTGATTAGAAAGAGCATCAGCCCATGTGCAATACCAGTAGTCTTAGCAACTAAGAAGGGAGGCAAATGGAGGTTATGCACTGACTCCAGAGCAATAAATAGGATCACAATCAGATATAGATTCCCCATTCCTAGAATTGAAGACTTAATGGATTGTCTTGGAGGAGCTCGATACTATACCAAGTTGGATCTCAAGAGTGGATACCATCAGATTAGAATCAAGGATGGAGATGAGTGGAAGACAACATTCAAGACAACAGATGGGTTGTATGAGTGGAGAGTTATGCCATTTGGCCTCTCTAATGCCCCTAGCACATTCATGAGGCTCATGAATGAAGTACTTAGACTATACAGGGATATTTGTGGTTGTATATCTTCATGATATACTCATCTTCAGCAAGATAGCAGAAGAACACGTTAAACATGTGGAGATGGTTCTTAGAAGATTACAAGAGGAAAAGCTAGCCATCAACCTAGAGAAGTGTGAATTCTTTAAACAAGAGCTTATATATTTGGGTTTTGTAGTGTCTCAAGGATCATTGAAAATGGATCCAAGCAAGGTGGAAGCCATCCTAAACTGGTCTACACCAACCATAGGGACTGAGGTAAGAAGTTTCCATGGATTGGGTCAATTCTATAGAAAATCCATAAGGAAATTTAATGGTATATGTGCACCAATTCTAGAGACAATTAAGGGTGGTTTGAAAACCAAGTTTGTGTGGACTCAAGCAGTTGAGAAAGGGTTTGAGAAGCTGAAACAAGAAGTGGCAACTCAACCTATTCTCTTATTGCCTAGTTTTGACAAATTGTTCACTGTTGAGTGTGATGCAAGTGGAGTTGCAGTAGGAAGAGTGCTAAGTCAAGAGGGCAGGCCTATAGCCTTCTTTAGTGAAAAGCTCAATGAAGCAAAGAAGAAATATTCAACCTATGAATTAGAACTTTATGCTTTGGTTTAGTCACTTAGGAAGTGGAGGCATTACCTTCTACCTAAGGAGTTTGTGGTCTTTATAGACAATCAGGCACTTAGTTATATCAACACCCAGGAGAAGTTGAGCAATAGACACTTGAAGTGGATGGAATACATCCAAGCTTTTACCTTCACCATCAAGCACAACAAGTTACAAATGAATAAGGTAGCAGATGCATTGAGTAGAAGATTGCTGATAGTCCAAGAAATACAGATCAAGAGCATTGGCATAGAGAGTTTCAAAGATCTCTATGGGGAGGATGAAGATTTCTCAGAGGCCTACAAGGTATGTTCTAACTTTGAGAATCATTTTCATAGCCAATACTTAGAGTATACTTTGCAAAGTGGATTGTTGTTTAAAGGGAATCAGTTGTGTGTTCCAAAAGGGTCAATGAGAGAAAACCTCATTCAGGAAAAGCATAATGGTAGTCTTAGTGGACATTTTGGCATCAATAAGACTTTAAAACTAGTGCAAAGGTTCTACTATTGGCCTAAGTTGGCAAGAGATGTTAGGAGATATGTAGAGCAATGTGTTGTGTGTATGAAAGCCAAGGGAGGAGCTAGTAATGCTGGCCTATATCAACCCTTACCCATTCCTAATAGACCATGGGAGTGTGTGAGCATGGATTTTGTGGTAGGACTTCTTAAGACTAAGACTGGTTTTGACAGTGTGTATGTAGTAGTGGACAAATTTAGTAAAATGAGTCATTTTATTCCTTGCAAAACTACTCATGATGCTAGCTACATTGCTCACCTTTTCTTCAAGGAGATTGTTAGGATTCATGGATTACCTTTAAGCATTGTTTCAGACAGGGATGTTAAATTCATGGGTCACTTTTGGAAGACTTTGTGGAGCAGATTGGGTACCAAGCTATCCTTTGGATCAGCTTACCATCCTCAAATAGCTGGTCAAACAGAGGTGGTTAATAGGGTGCTAGGTAACCTACTAAGGTGTCTAACTAAAGAATATGGATAGACTTGGGATATGGTAATCTCATAGGCTGAGTATGCTTACAATGATAGTGTCAACCGGACCACAAGGAAGAGTCCATTTGAGATTGTGTATGGCATGCACCCAAGAGGGATATGTGAGCTCAGGGATCTAGGAGCTATGGAGAATAGGAGTGGACATGCTGAAGACTTCACTCAAACCATGAAAGATATTTAGGAGTAGGTAAAGAGGAAAGTCACCAAGGCTACCCAAAAATTGAAAGACAAGGTAGACATGTCAAGGAAAGAATTACAATTTGCAGTAGGAGACTTTGTCATGGTTCACCTTAACAAATAAAGGTTGTAGAAGGGAATGTCAACCAAGTTGCAAATGAAAAGAGTAGGACCATGCAAGATATTAGCCAAGTATGGAAAGAATGCATACAAGGTGGAGTTACCTTCTGATTTGGGAATTTCACCAGTTTTCAATATAGCTGATTTGATCAAATACAAGGGATAAGTCACTGACTTGGATTAGACCAGTAAGGAGATCTTCAAAGATGTAAGCAACATACCCTTACCTATTCATGACAAACTTCAGGTAGAAAAGATCTTGGAGTCAAGAGTGCAAAAGTCTACGAGGCATAAGGTGTACATGGAGCATCTTATCAAGTGGAAGAACAAGCATGAATCTGAGGCTACATGGGTACAAGAAGATCAGTTCAAGAAGTATGGAATTGATATGTCACTACTCACTCCTTCCATTCATTAGTGTTTGGGCAGGGAAGGGGAGAATGGTGCAGGAGCACCTAGGAGAAACACCTAGAAAACACCTAGGAAACACTAGGCATAGGTAATTTTGCTTTTGAAGTTATAAGGTCATGTTGACCATTGCTTTAGAGATAGAGACTTAATAAAGGTTAGAGACTAACTAAAATGCCTTGGTCAGGAGCTATCAGGAGTGGCAAAGTATAGAAGTTTAGACACTCATGTTTGTTAGTTTCTAGGAAATTGGCAAAGGTGGCAAAATGGAACATTTTGCACTTTTGCTACCTTGTAACCAAAATGTACGACCAAGGAGGGTGTAACCACTTTGGGAAACCTATTTAAGGGTTGCCTCGACCTGTGTAAAAGGTTGGAAGGCATTTGGAAGTTTTTAAAAGTTCCAAAATTCATGAATACTAAGTGTGGACAATGAGAAGGAAGTATGAAATTCTGTGTTTTGTGTTGAGTTTGTGTGTTGCAGATGTGATCATGGGACTATGAATGCTGTAGAATGTAGTTCATTTGCTTTCCAAGCTTTGTGTGGGATAGTAGATAGTTAGTGTGTTCATTTCAAGCTTTTGTTTTCAGTTAATTAGTTTCTTTCTCTTGCTGTTTTGACTGGCAGACCTTCAGAAATGGAGTTCTAGTCCACTCTTCCCCTGTACCTTATGTATGGGCTCTTGGAAATGGTGGCTAGGCTCCATGCCTGTATCCATAGTAGTGGTAGGAGTCTTTAGGGGTCAAGAATTCATGAAGGAAGACTTCTCCTAGGTGAGCTTGACAATGCCCAGCTAGGAAAGTCTTGAAGTGCAAAGCACTTAACTTGCAGGGGTGACCTTTCCTTGATAAACCCTATGGTAGAAAGGTGGAAGGAAGCCTTGTAGAGGCTTGGTAACAAGGAGGAGGTCCCAATAGTCCATTTGAGTGAAGAACCAAATAACAGTTCATCGGGTGGTCAGGAAATGGCTCTAAAAGGCCTAAATTTGTTGATTTGGAAGGTCTGACCTGTGTACGGACAGTCAAGGGATAATACCTTTGAAATATTGAAGTGGTAGGCATTAGGAATGAGAATCCATTGAAGATATTTGGGGTTCATTGGAGAAATTAGGATAGTTACTTCATTCTCTCAGAGGAAAGGCCTAATTTGGGAAGCCTAAAATTAGGGAACTAAAACCCTAGGTGAGGGTTTGGAGGTAGCGAATGATAAATGAAGTATGGGGAACTGTCAAGAGCCCTAGGAAGATGATTAGAAACCCTTAGAATCATATCAACACCCCTTGCAAAGATGAATTGAGTCATTTGAGAGAATTAGTCTTTAGGGAAGATTGAAGGCTAAGGGCAGATTGGAAGGTAGTGCACCAAGTTTGACTTGGTAAGTTGTTTTGACATGATAGTAGGGTTGGCCAGAAGAACCAGGGGCACTTAGTTAAGATGAAGGTTCTATAGGTTCAGTTGGTGTAGAAAGACACCAAGGAGATTTTGCAAGCAAGGATCTAGAGCATGGAACAGTGAGTGTTCCATCCAACTCTTACCCTATCACTTGTCATCATCATCTAAGTTAATCACAACAAGAGGTTGAATGATAATGTCTAAAGATGGGTTTGAATCTTGTTGTGATTGCATTATAGGATCTTTTTTTTTCAGCGAAGGGGGAGGATCGTCATGCATTTCTTTAGTCAAGTTTGGATCTTGATTTTATTTTTTTAATTCTTCATGTAAGTAGCGAGCAAGGGCATGACATCTACGCGTATGCTCTCTAGCACCTTTGTTTCTTTTTGTTCAGTTTTTAAGTTGCATTTGTTTAGGAGAGGGTTGATCAACCATAGGTTTATTTTCTTCCCCAAGGGGAGGAATGGAAGGAACCATGGGAGGTTGTTCGATCACTTTCTCTTCAAATTTGTAAACTTGTTTTATTCTAGGAGGCGTGACAATATTATTTTCATTATCTCTTGGTCTTTTGTGGGAAGGAGTGAAGGTTTTGTCTTAGGTTGGTCTTGGTTGTTTGGAATTTCTTTAGGCTCAATCATGATTTTGTCAAGGATGGTAGGCTCAACCATAGGTTGAGGCATGTTTCAGAGGGATAATTTTCTATTTTCTTTGCCTTGAAATTTTGATAGGATTTTAAAAAGAAGTCTTCTCATGGTTTGATAGGTTCTATAGGCTCAGGCCAAAATAAATCTAAGGAAAAGTTTCCATTGGAGGACAAATGGTTAAAGCCACTATGGTGGACAGTGAAAATTTCATTGTCAAAGGAAAACTTTAAACATTTATGTACAACCGAAGGGACTGCATTCATAGAGTGAAACCATGGATAGCCTAGCTTCACACGAAATTGGTCTGATTGTGGGATGATGGAGAATAAGATATCTAATTTTTTTGGTCCTATTTGTAAAGTAAGAGTGATCGATCCCGTCGTAGGGCAAGTGAAACCATTATGCATCTTGATTCATGCTTTCAGTTTATCATAAATGTCTTGATAGAGCTCATGTAGAAGTAAGAATTCTTCAGTGATCACATTCTCTCCACATACGAGATTTATTAATATCCCATTAGTGGGCTTGTTATAGATTTGACTAGCTATGTAAAGAGGGCCATCGGGTGCATGTTTAAGTATATACTGTGAGGAGAAAGCAATATCAAGAGGCCTTTTAGTTCGGCCCTTACGAGGAATGATGTATATGACTCCTACCATATCATCCATAGGATCATTATCTATAGAATCATGTTGAATGGTATCATTGTTATCATCATCAATATCAACATTCATCATGTCATTCTTTGTAGTTTCACTAGCTTTGATAAATGAAGTGTTATGATTAGGCATAGGTTTGGTAAACATTTGCAAGTTTTGGTTAGGAAGAGCAATAGACTTATTTACTTTATCACTAACACCTCCAATGGAAATACGAGCGGAACCAATGAGGTCTTGTACAAGATGTTTAAGACGCTTAGAATGTTCTGTATCATGTCAATTTTTTTGATGATAATGGTAATAAGTGTTTGATATAAAGTTGGAGGGAAATTATTTATTAGGATTGGGTTGTTTAACATGAGGTAAGGTAATCATCTTTTGTTTTAGGAGGTGTGACATTGTGTTGTGAAGGGTATAGTGTAAGGGAGTGAATTGTCTTTTTGGGTCCCCATAGCTAAAGGGTATCACGAATTTAACAACTACTTGGTTATTGGAATTCTAAGTTGTTTTTTGAGGGGGATTGAATTGAAGGAAACCTTTATTCTATTTTCTAAAAGGTTGGGAATTTTTTTGGTTTGTGGACTCAGAATCTCAATTCGACTAGAAGTGGATTTTGTATCTCGACTACTAATTGAATTTTGATAATCATGGAGGGCAGTACACAAGTGCATGAAGGAGGGAAATTTCATCATGGTGAGCTTATCTTGTATCTTGCTTTTCAAAATTTCTATGAACATCTTTTGAAGGTGAGGATCAAGAACCTTGACATCAATTTGGGAACAAAGCGATTAGTAGCATGAGATAAAGTTAGTTATATTTTCTTCTTCTTTTTGTTTGCATCTCATCAAATCATCCAAGGTCATCTTAGGAGTCATATGCACTTGGAAATGGTTGAAAAATGCCTCAAAAATTTCATTTAATGAACGAATTGAGTTATTTGGTAATGAAGAGAACCATTCCAAGGCAATATCTTTCAAGGACCTAGGGAAAAGCTTAGCCAAAATTTTATCATCAAGGACAAAGTCACTACATAATGTAGTATAAGCATTGACATGGTTAGAAGGATATCCCTTTCCTCCATATTTCTCAAATCTAGGCACCTCTACACCTTGTGGCATCGGTGTTCATAATATCTCCAAGGACAATGGGCTGCTTTTGACATAATATGTAGGTGGGCCATTTTGATTTTGGTTGATGGTGGAAATTTATTTTTGAAGGGATGAAACAATTTGGAAGAGTTGGTTTATGACAGGATCATTGCTCAAGTGTTATGAGACAAAGGTGAAAAAGGTGGAGGGGTGTATGTGTTCGAAGGGCAAGTGAATGGAATGCTTGTAGGTGGTAGGGTAGTAGGAGATATGACGTGTGATGCCAAAAAGGTACTAGGGATGGTAGCAGAAATACCTAAGGAAGGAATCACATTACTAGTCAGTTGCATTGTTGTTGTGACTTGAGGGCAATTATTGTGAGAGGAATTTGAGTTCCTCCTTGGTTTATGACATTGCTTGTAGGTAAAGAAAAACTAGTGGTTGAGGTGAGGAATTTTCCTTGAAATATTTGAACTATGTTTTTCACAAGGTCAATCCCATCTTCACTTTCAAGCATGCGATGAATGTTATCTATTGTAGGGATGGCGATAGTTGAAATTTTGTCATTTTTCACTTGATGTTGTGGGTTTGCTAGGTCTTCATGAATTTGAATTATGTTTTCTTGTGGAACACTAACAACCATTGTATCAACATGCGTGACACTACTTGAAGTTAAAGAGTTGTTAAGGGTATGGTCCATACCTAGTGTAATAGTGTCAATACTAGGAGTGAAAGAGCTAGATAACCCAAGATCCATGATGATTGTGCTATCATGAGATGACACGAGTCTCGAACTTTGTCTCACTATAGTATTAGCAATAGGACACCAAATACTCACACAAGGGCTTCTAAATGCAAGATGAATGCAAATACAATATAAGCTAAGAATAATGAAATGATTATAACAAAAAAATTGTAAAATAAAACATAAATCTATAAACAACAAACAAAAGCTCAGAAAAAATGCTTTAAATGCCAGAAAATGCAATGCAAAATCTGCACTAGGACTGATTCGCCCAAGGTGGCGAATGAGTCCCAGTAGGGATTTTTGTAAAAAAATTAGAAATTTTCAATTGATTTTTAGGCTTTTTATGTTGTATGATCTGTAAACTAGGTGCAAATGCAAATTTTGTATGATTTTCACTAATATGAGATGCAAAAATGCAAGCTATGGGTAAGTGCAAGATCATCATGGAAAAAATAGGCCCTTAAGTGGCAATAAAAAGATAGAAAATCAGAGTTAGACAACTTGACGTAAAAATTTGAATAAGTTATCTATATTATTTCAAAAAAATGTAAAAATAGAATCTGTAGCAAATTTAATGTAGTTTCTAAAATACTAGACCTTTATTTTAAAAAAAAAAATCTATTTGGTGAAAATTTGAAATTTCAATGCAGTAGTATTTAAATTTTAGGGTAAAAATAAGAAGTAGGTGTCTGTCTGACCACCTTAACCACAATAAAATGATAATATTTTTTTATAAGCTTTTAGATATAAGTAGAGGACTGATGTCCTGATGTGATGCATATTTTTTTATAATTTTTTTCCAAGTAAATTATTAATTATGAATTTTTTATTACAAATTTTAAAAAATAGAAAAGCTCGTCTGTCTAACCACCTTAACTTGGTTAAAAATTCATGAAATTCAATTTTATTTTTTTTATCCTATAGTATGCAAACCATAGAATGTGACGCATATTTCAGATTCAAAAAATGTGATACCGTTTGAAAGTTATAGATATTTTTCAATCAGCCTATCAATGAGGACTTTATTCATAATTCTAATAGAAAATGAATAATAATTATTTATTAAATTCAAAGTAAAGCATAATTTATATTGGAGGAAATCTGAGAATCTCCTCTAAAAACCCTTTTCGCTTCATCAATTTTGGGTAAAAAAAAGTGGTCAGCCACATGGGCCATCATATGGCTTACATATCGCCACTTTTTGGCCCATCATGATCCTACACATACCCCTATATGAACTTTCACTTTAATGAAAAATTATAAACCCTAGAATGCCAATTAACTAGTGCAAATCCTAATGCAATGTTAATGCAAGGAAGAGGGTAAACCCACAAAACTGGTTTACAATTCCAATGAGGAAGGAAAATTGCAAAAAATGTCACCATGTAGAAAATTTTGGTTTTTGGGGGTTCGAATGGACTTTTGGTTCCCCCTTCGAGCAAACCTATTTAATGCTGGGTCCCACCATATTCCACATTTCCCGAAATGAAAAACAAAGTAAAACTTAGTGGAAAGAGGGGTTCACTCGAACCTTGGTTCGAGCGAGCCTAAGTTCGATTGAACCTCCAAGGGGGGTTCACTCAAACCTAGGTTCATTTGAACCCCCCTTTTCCCCTTCTCCCCCTCTGGCACCAAATTTCTCCAAAATTTTTCCCTTCGAAGCTTGAGTTGAGGATAAAAATGGAGTAGAATTCACAGACCCAGCTAGATGATGGTAGTCCTCAGAACAAGCTATCCAATGAATATAATTTTAATATTTTTTGGTTTTATTATGTTTTTTTTTTTTTTTTTTCAGTTTGATTAATCATAGGTTTTTCATCAAAAATCAAGCTCTTTGTTCTGCACATGTGGAAAAATAGTTGATTATCAATTTGTTTTTTTTTAAAATATCAGTGCACTAGATATTGAAATCCTTGATCCAACAAAAAAATAAATTGAATTTCAATACATACAAAAAAAGTTATGTTGTATACAGTCCGCCTATATGTGAATTGTAATTGGTTTGACTTCGAAACTTGATCAAGGAAAAATATTCAACAAAACACTATGAAACCAAATGAAAGCACTAGATATCATAGTTACAAATCTAATTTAAAAATTAAAAAAAAAATTATCCTCCATGGAAAAAAAGTTATGTTGTATATGGTGAGCATCACTCCATAAAAATAGTGTTTACTGAAAAAAAAACTAGTTTTTGAAGGAGATGTAAAAGGAAGTGCAATTTGATTCCAAAATGTTTGACAAAAATATATTTAGAATCTATAGACAAAATTTCACAAATCACTAGTTTGTATCATCATCAAATCCCTCACAGTTTAGCCGCTAGAAGTGCCCGAAAGTGAAGATTTAGTAAGAAAAAATCAGTTCAGTGTCCTGTTTGGCCAAAAATTGTAAACCAGTATTGTGGGATCACCCAAGATCTAAGATGATGATGCACTCCAAATTAGAATTATAATGTTCTAAATGTAGGTTCACCAAAATGAAACAACAAAAAAATGGGTGGTAGGAGTGATTTCGTATGGCTTAGGACATAGAGCACGCCCACTTTCCAAATATTTCATTGAAGGATAACCCTAGAGATCTCAATGCAAACGAGAAAGATATCTTGCAATAGGGTTGTCCTAAGGGCTAATTATAGACTAATGAGAGGTTCACCACCAAGTTAAGACTTGGAAAGACAAATAAAATGCAAAATGTAATACTAAACCCTAATATGATGCAATGACTTAAAAAATGACCCAAAAATGTATAAAAAATAGAATAAAAAGTTGTAGAATGGAATGTGCACACCTGGGAATCTGAAGATGACTGGAAGGAGCTCTGAAATGCTAAAAATATTTACTTTAATGTTGAGTGGGACTCATTCACTAGGCTGGGCGAATCTGTCCAAGATCT
The DNA here is from genome assembly GCA_007115665.2 of Sequoiadendron giganteum. Lineage (NCBI taxonomy): Eukaryota > Viridiplantae > Streptophyta > Pinopsida > Cupressales > Cupressaceae > Sequoiadendron > Sequoiadendron giganteum. The sequence continues at coordinate 494,042,480 of CM021107.1, forward strand.
GGGTTTCTATGCAAGAGCAGGAATCTGGAAAATTGGTACCTGAATATGTAAAGATCTAAATTTTGACCTAAATTGGGACTCATTCATTGGAAGTGGGAAATCAGTCCACTTAAGGTTTTTTGAAACTTCAAGGTCTAAATCTTCTCTTCTCATTCTGCTCAATCTACTTCTTCAGGTTTTCAGATCCAAATCTCTATAAATCAACCTATAGGTGTTCTCTAATGTTCTCCAATGCTTAATGACAAATTTTAGGCACTTTGAAAAATTTCTCCAAACTTTCTCTTTAATGTATCTTCAACTTAAACTTGTAAATCACATACTAAAGAGAGGGAAAAATGTTGTTTTGTTAGTGGATAGGGGTTTTCCTTAGTCAAACCCCGTTTTGGTAATCAAACCTTGAAATAGAATGAAATAGGAATGGAGAATGATGAATGAATAAAATAAAATGTTGCGAACATGTATGAGATGGATCCAATGGATGTAGATCTTGACTGTTGCTTGAATATGAGATATTTGAATGAAATGCTAGCTTGAATCATAAAACCCTACATCACAATTGTTAGCTCCAAAAAAAACATGATGCATGAAGACTTTAACATAATGCTTGATGCTTGAATAATTATCTAAAATTCTTGATAATCTACCCTTGAATGCTCTTGAATTCTCTTGTAAATGCTTGAATGCTTTTGTGAACTCAAACTTGCTATAAGAACTAATATTTGAATACTTGAATACTTCAAGGTGAAAATGAGTGAAAGAAACTTGTATTTATACTTAATTATGCAAGAATTCCCAAAATTATAACACTACAAGCCGACATTATATCTAAGAGGATAAAATCCCACCAAAATATTGAATTAATTTTAATTTTGGGCCACATGGGACTCATTCGCCCAAGGTGGCGAATGAGTCCCATTAGGCATAATTGATGGGACCATTTTTGAAAATTCTTTGAAAGGTGTGAAACCAAGTTCGGGAACCAAAAACCTAGGTGGGACTCATTCGCCCAAGGTGGTGAATGAGTCCCAGATCACTAAATATGGGCCACACAACCTAAAAAACACCTGAATTATAATTGGATGTTGATTTGTGTTGGGATTATTCTAAAAAAGATGCATTAAATGAGGCTTGTGGATGCAAAGTAAGGCCAATTAAAGCCTAAGAAAACCCTTGATTATTAATGAAAACCCTAGAAAAGTGTGAAAGTATGTTACAACACTACACAACACTTTGAATAAGGCATAAGTAAGGTACATTTTCATTAAAAAGATTTTTATTAGGTTTAGTTAATAAATAAAACCTTAGAAATGTGTAAAAGTGTGTTACAACACTTTACAACACTTTGGCAAGGTACAATTTATGCCCATTAGTTCACAAGGGCCCAAGACCTAATGTGAATGTGTCAAACACATTACAACACTAAATCAAGGCACTATTAAGCTCAGATTACAAGGAGGGCCCAAACAAGCAAGAAAAAAGTAAAAGGGATACTTTTCCCATTGCCACAACTGGGCATGTCCAGGATCATGATGGGCCAAAAAGTGGCAATAGGAAAAAGTAGCATTTTCCACTCATCAAAAAATGTGGAAATCCCAAGTTGACTTTCTTTTGGGTTGGGTGTCAGTACATTGCTCCATAGCAATGCCCTAGCCTAAGTTTTACAAATTGGATATTTGATTTTTAAAAGTAAAAAAAATCGGATATCTGATTTGGGGTTGGGCAATATTTGAAAACATTTAAAAATGTATTGTGGCGGTAAAATTTTGGTGCCACAAATCAGATATCCAATTTGAAACGGATATCCAATTTGTGGCACACATAGACTCAAGAGTTATTAGGAGGTGTAGGGTGGACAAGAGAGAGAGAGAGAGAGAGAGAGAGAGAGAGAGAGAGAGAGAGAGAGAGAATTAGGAGGGAAGAGAGGAGAAGAGGGAAGGGAGAGAGAGAGAGGAGAGAGAGAATTAGGAGGGGAAGGAGAGGGCAGAGAGAGAGAGAGAGAGAGAATTAGGAGGGAAGGGAGAGGGGAATAAGGAGAGAGAGAGGGAGAGAGAGAGAAAGAGAGGAAAAAGGAGAGGGAGAGGGAGAGGGAGAGGGAGGGAAAGAGATAATATTTAAATATTTTATATATTAGTAATATTAATTACTTATATAATATTTTATATATTAAATTAAAGTAAAACAAATCGGATATCTGATTTGGGTCAGCTAATATAAATCCAAAAAAGGTCATTTTAAAGTCATTCAAATTAGATAGGGGAAGAGGCGAAGAAGGGGAAGAAGGGGAGAGAGAGAGAGAGAGAGAGAGAGAGAGAGAGAGAGAGAGAGAGAGAGA
>CM021107.1:494044831-494092754 GCA_007115665.2 Sequoiadendron giganteum
AGGGGAGATAGAGGGAGAGGAAGAGATAGAGAGTGGGAAAGAGAGAGGGAAAGGGATAGAGAGAGATAGAATTAGGAGGGAGAGAGAGAGAGAGAAAGAGGGGGGGAGGGAGAGAGGAAGGGGAGAAGGAGAGAGAGAGAGAGAATTTGGAGGCAGAAAGGAGAGGGGAAGGAGGGGAGAGAGAATTAGGAGGGGTAAGGGAGAGGGGAGGAGGGGAAGGAGAGAGAGGGGAGGGAGAGGGGAAGAGGGGAAGAAGGGTCTGAGAGAGGGAGAGAGAATTAGGGGGGAAGGGAGAGAGGAAGAGGGAAAGAGGAGGAGAGAGAGAGAGGGAAAGAGGGAGAAGGAAAGAGGGAGGGAGAGAGAGAGAGAGGGAAAGAGAGAATATATAAATATTTAATATATTAGTAATATTAATTAGTTATATAATATTTTATATATTAACTTAATATATGTATATATATAAATATTTATACATTAACTAGAATATATAAATAATATTTAAATATTATACATAATAGTATAATATATTATATATTATACATAATTCCGTAAGAGGTTATCATAAATTATAAATTATATATTGAATTATAAACTATATTGTATATTCTCAACTAGATATATTAAAATAAACTATAAATTATTTATTGCAATTTTTTAAATTATGTATTAAAAACTATCTTAGATTTTTTTAAATAATATATAAAATAAATCGGATATCTGATTTGAAAATTGAAATTTTTTAAATCATATACTAAAAACTATATTAATTTTTTTAAAATTATATATATAAAAAATCAGATATCCGATATGTCTGACACAAAACCTACTACCTAGGGATTAGCCTCGAGTTTGCTTCAGAATTTGTCTAGGACATGCCAATCCTAAGAAGTCAACACAAAAAACATGTTTAACAACTTACCTTGCTTTTCTAGACTTCGCCCATGTGGCTGACGACTTTTTTTTTACCTTAAATTGATGAAACGAAAAGGGTTTTTAAAGGAGATTCTCAGCTTTCTACCAATATAAATTATTTTTTACTTTGAATTTAAAAAATAATAATAATTTATTTTCTATTTGAATTACAACTAAAGTCTTGATTGATAGGTTGATTGAAAAACATCTATATCTTTCAAACCGTATCACATTTTTTGAATCCAAAACATGTGTCACATTCTATGCTTTGCATACTATCGAATGTAAAAAAATATTTAATTTCATGAAGTTTTGACCAAGTTAAGGTGGTCAGACATACGAGTTTTTATATTTTTAAAAATTTGTAATAAAAAATTCATAATTAATTATTTACTTGGAAAAAAATACAAAACAATATGCATCACATCGGGACATGAGTCCTCTATTTATATATAAAATCTTTTCAAAAAATATTATCATTTTATTGTGGTTAGGGTGGTCAGACAGACACCTACTTCTTATTTTATCCTTGAAATTTAAGTACCACTGAATTGAAATTTCAAATTTTCACCAAATAGATTTAAAATATATATATATATATATATATAGTAGTTTAGAAACTACATTCAATTTGTTATAGATTCTATTCTTACATATTTTTGAAATAATATAGATAACTTATTCAATTTTTTACGTCAAGTTGTCTAACTTTGATTTTTCTGAATTTTCATTGGCACTTAAGGGCCTATTTTTTCCATGACGATCCTACACATACCTAGCTATTATATCTCCAATTCTAAATCCTACAAATAAAACAATGAAAAAATTGAAACAACAAATGCATGCATATAAGAACAATTGTAATTGAAGAACAAACTAATCATATATCTAATTCAGCTGATTGTAAATGAACAAGGGTATGTGTTCAATTAAACAACCAATGCATGTTATACTATCATATCCCCAATTCTAACTCCCACAAATAAAAGAATGAAAAAATTGAAACAACAAATTCATACATGTAAGAGTGAGTATAATTGAAGAAAAAATTAACCATGTAACTAATGTAGTTGATTGCAAATGAATAAGGGTATGTATGAAATGAAACAAATAATGCATGTTATACTATCATATCCTCAGTTCTAACTCCTACAATTAAAATAATAAAAAAATTGAAATAACAAATTCATACATGTAAGAGTGATTGTAATTGAAGAACAAAATAACCATGTATCTAATTTAGTTGATTGTAATTGAGAAAGGTTATGTGTGCAATGACACAAGAAATGCATGTTATACTATCATAGCCCCAATTCTAACTCCTAAAAATAAAAGAATGAACAAATTGAAACAACAAATTCATACCTGTAAGAGTGGTTGTAATTGAAGAACAAACTAACCATGCATCTAATTTAGTTGATTATAAATGAACAAGGGTATGTATGCAATAAAACAAGCAATGCATGTTATACTATCATATCCCTAATTCTAACTCCTACAAATAAAAGAATGAACAAATTGAAACAATGTAATGTCATACATGTATGAGTGAGTGTAATTGAAGAACAAACTAACTATGCATCTAATTTAGTTGATTGCAAATGAAAAAGGGTATGTGTGGAATGAAACACATAATGCATGTTATACTATCATAGCCCCAATTCTAACTCCTAAAAATAAAAGAATGAACAAATTGAAACAACAAATTCATACATGTAAGAGTGATTGTGATTGAAGAACGAACTAACCATGCATCTAATTTAGTTGATTGTAAATTAACATGAGTATGTGCGCAATGAAACAAGAAATGCATGTTATACTATCATATCCCCAATTCTAACTCCTAAAATTAAAAGAATGAACAAATTGAAACAACAAATTCATACATGTAAGAGTGATTGTAATTGAAGAAAAAACTAACCATGCATCTAATTCAGTTGATTGTAAATGAGCAAGAGTACGTGTGCAACGAAACAAGCAATGCATCTTGTACTATCACATCCCCAATTTTAACTCTTACAACCCTTAGGTGATCATGGTAAGTGATTATATATATGTATGCATGCACATACAATGTTTTTGCAACAAAAAAAATGTCTTATATTGTTATTAAGTGGGGCCCCAACTGTCTACTCCTATCCTCAGTTATACATAATGTTAACAATGTATACATTATACTATCATATCCCCAATTCTAACTCTCACAACCCTTAGGTGATCATGTAAACTAAATACTTTATATATACAATCAGTTTAGGGGTTATATATAACTTGAAATAGGAAAATGCTACTAATATTTAGAGTCTTTTTCTGATACAACATTATGATATTTATATATAAATTGAAAAAAAAAATGGTACAATTATTTATAGCGCTTTTTTGATACACCATTATGATATATATAACTTCAACTAGCATTTTGATATAAATTGAAACAACATTGTCATACTCGTGAAAGTAATTGAAGATCAACTAAAACATACATTGAATTCATTTAAATATAAATGAGCACGGCTATATGAAACATCAATTTCTATATCTCTACCATATATATATTTCTACAAGTTGCATATTTATATTGATAGTATTGAAGGATTATCATACAGTCCACAGTTGAGGAGCGTGTCATGCACCTATCTTTTGGCCGAGAATGTCTATGTATCTATGAAAGTGGCATAACTAATCAAACATTCTTAAAGTAGCTATAAAATAAGGATGATAGGTGGAGTGATATGTATGCATGCAAATGTTACTAAAGGAAATCAAGATATGTATGAAAAATAAGCATACATTTAACACTTTATACAATTGAACATTGCATACTATCTATCTTGCATGGCATGCATGCATACATACATGCAATTTCTCTATGTATGTATGTATTATATACAATACATACATGCATATGCATGCATGTATTTATGTATTAGATACATACATACATACATACATATGAATGCCATATGTATGTATGTATGCCATGTAGGAATGTCTATTTATTTATAATATTATACTGTTATTTATAATATTAATATGTAATTTATATTATTAATAGGTTATGTAAATTTAGATAACTAAAATGATTACCAAATTAGGATGAAAATCATATAAATGCATGTATTAATGATAACAAAAATTCGACTGTACCAACAAAGGTGAATCTACTATGGACAGGGTTGAGAGGACGATGGGGGAGCAGGTAATGTTGTGTGAGGGGTTCACAACAATAGAGGACACAACCAACCAAACTATAGGTGCATGAAACCCTTAAGAGTCCACCTTATGAAACCCATAAATGGTATATACATATATATATATAATCGACCAAAAGATACGTGTGCATGATACCCTTAATAGGGAGATTTACATACATTGTTTAAAGATAATGCAGTATGTATTTTGGTTATTGTTTTGACTAACTGTGTTTATAAACACACACACACACACATATGTATATATATGCATATATGTATGTATGTATATATATGTATATATACATAGTCGGCCATAATATAGTTGCAAGAAACCCTTAATAGTGAAACACATAATAACCTCAAATATTGTCAGTATACTTATATAAGTTGCAAAAGTACAAAAATGAAAAGACAAGCCTATATTATGGCCGACTGTGTGTATATGTGTGTATACACACATACACACACACACACATATGTACATGTATATATATGGTCGATTGTGTGTATATGTGTGTATATGCATATATACATGCATATACACACATACACACAATTGATCATAGATATATATGTATATATATGGCCAATTGTGTGTGTGTATATATATAGCTGACTATATGTATATGCATATATATGCTTATAGTCGACCATATATATATACATATACACACAGTCAACCATAATATAGACACAATATTGTTGTAATATACATTTCTTGAACATCTGTGTGTGTATATAAATGTATACACACACATATATACACACACATGCGGCCATAATATAGCTGCAACAAACCTTAAGGAGTCGAGCATATCATAACTTGTTTCAAAAGTTAGTTACAAAAAAAACATTCAAATAAATTCAAAAAAAAATCTTGCAATGGATAGATATTGCTCTTGCGAGGTTGGAACACAACCTCACCTACCTTAATAGAAGTTAAATGTTTTTCCTTTTGATAATAAAGGTGTTGAAAAATACGGAAATTGTGAAATAGGTATCACCACCACTTGACCATAGCCTCACCACCGTCGGCCTTGAACCGAACCAAACTAGATTCTCAAATGCAAATTTTTGAAGGATACCTTGTTAATGGGACAAAACATTTTCCAGAAAGGATTCCCGATATCAAACTTTCGAAGGATGCCTTGTTAATGGGACGAGCGATAATATAACAAAACAAAGTGTTTGCAGGAGCGATAATATAAAAAACGATGTTTTGCAAGAGCAATAATAGAACAAGAGCAATAATACAACTAGAAAATGTGTTTGCAAGAGTGATTATAGAACAGAACAAAGTACCTTGAATCATGTATCTTCCATTACAAAAAGCTTATATAACAACAGCTTGTATGATCGATCACTCAACAATTAATGTTAATCTGGTGCAATGGAGTTAGACTTCGATCTCAAGGCAGTAGGGATTCCAATTGTTGCAACGTTTCTGTTTCTCTGGTTATTATCTATGGGAACAGTTCTGAAGAAAATGTATAGAAAATATCCACCAGGTCAGTAATAGAACATATAGAATAGCAATCGCTTCTCTAAAGGCATTCATTAATTCTTGTAAGCAATTGATGCAGGTGTTCCAGGATTACCAGTGATTGGGAACTTATTGCAGTTAAAAGAGAAGAGGCCCTACTCCATGTTTACCCAATGGGCAAAGAAGTATGGCCCGATCTACTCAGTCCACCTGGGAGCACAAAAAGTCGTTGTACTTAGCTCCACTCACGTTGCAAAACAAGTAATATATTTCTGCGAATGACATTCTGGATTTTCTCTCTAATAGACCATTCTCCCCTGTAATTCAACTTCATGGTCATAGTGATTTTTGTTCTCATAATAAGGGAAATAAGATGTGCCAAATGTTAGTGATTTTTTGTTTACACAATGATTTTGGTAATGAGATTTGTGTATGTTTGCAGATTAAAAATGTGTTGACTGCAAATCAGTTTAAAAGGGCAACAATACATTATATTAAGTTTATGATGAACAGATGATAACATTTTAAGTTATGATTTAACTGTAAATGTGTGTGATGGTCAAGATTTGTGACAAAAAAAAATTCAGCTTAGCTTGGTTCCGTGTTTATATAGACAAAAGGTATAGAAATTCTGCACACACGAAATTTAAGAGTGGAATCTGCACATATGCAGGCTTTAGTGAGCAAATACATGTCCATTTCCAGCAGGAAGCTGCCAAGAGCTTTACAGATCTTAACAAGGGATAAGTCTATGGTAGCCATGAGTGACTACGGTGATGAATACCGTTTGCTTAAACAAGCGATGCTGGCCAATCTTCTATCTTCTGCATCTCAGGTATTTTACTACCAAAACTTTGGTGTTTGCCTAATTGAGATTCAAAATGTAATTAGATATAAATAGCCAGTAGAGTTTCAAAAATGTGATTGTCATTGGCATGCTTTTTGAATTAGGGTTGCTGATAAATCCTCAGTTTTTCCATCTTATTCATAATGATTATATTATATAGGAATAAGAGATTTTACTTTATCAGTGAGCATGGTGATCTGAGTTATTCTGGATTGCTCAAGTTCTTCGAGTGATTGCTGTTAGAGGGTTCTGGTACTGTTGCAGCTGCAGCCCCCTATTTTGGATTTAGTCAAAAGAGTATTGTGTTGAGTTACAATTCATATGGACTAGTTAGAATTGTCGCTTATTTCCAACACCTCCCTTATGTCACATTGCAGGTGCTTGGGGCTTCTAGCTTGACTTTGATACCACATGTCGAGCTACAGCTCATATGGATCAGCTAGGGCTCGAACCTATGCCCTTCCATTTGCTGTTAGAATGCTTTACCAGCTGAACTATTGGCCCCTCTTTGGTCAGTCCATCATCAGTCCAATTGTGACTTATTTCCAACACATTGACCCCTCTTTGGCCAGTCCATCATCAGTCCAGGTGTGGCTCATTTCCAACACCCCACCTTAAGCCACATTGCAGGTGCTTGGGGCACCTAGCTTGACTTTGATACCACATATTAACCTACACTACATAGGAATCAGCTATGATTTGAACCTATGATCTTCCATTTGCTGTTGGAACACTCTACCAACAGAACTGCTGACCTCTCTTTAATCAGCTCATCGTCGATCTGATTGTGACTTATTTCCAACACATTGAAAGAGGAAGAGTTCTTTTGCAGATTTGTTTAAAGTTAAATTTCCAGGAAGGATGATCAAGGAATAAGGGCTAATCCTCATTCTCCTGAACCAGCCTCCATCTTTGTATTTCTGACTAGTATTTCTGACTAGGTCATTGAGACGTCCTCAAGTAGACTATAAAACACTGAGTGAAAAATTTCTCTGTCTAGACCAAATATCGATGTCTTTAGGAGCTAGGCCCAGAGGAAATGTATAATGAATGGTCAGGTCAAGATCTTTGCTATGGCGAATGATTTTTTAAGGGTATTTAGGGCAATTTCTTAGACAGGGGAAATCAGGGTTTTACTTGGAGATTGAGAACATCAATATGCAGCCTCTATTATTTGGGTTAGGTTACTAGGTTTGTCTTTAGAATATTTGGAAGAAGTTTTCAGAGGCATACAACTCATTGTGATTGATGTTATTATAATAACCTCCTCTGATCACTACTATTTCTTTCTATCATTTCATCAAACCTCAAGTACTATCTTAATCAACCAAGTAACTTCCATCTAATTTAGAAGTGACAGCTTCATAACTTTACCAACAATAATCATGGAAGTTAAAACTCAGCTGCCAAGTTTACACTGACGTAGCAAGGAAATCAACTCATCTCAGGCATACACAGAGACCAAACCAGCATTAGAGGCAACAGACAAACCCCAGGTCTGAACGCTGTGTGTTTTGGAGGCTATTTCTGCAACTCAGAAATGATTGTTTAATCACCTACAGTTGTGTCACAGTCTGCAATTATAATGAGACCTAAAGGGGAGTGAAGAGTATGCTACTTACTAGATTGGAGGGTTCTTATGTTTATTTTAGATCTGAAAGTTTCATTACCAGCTATTCTGTCCAAAACAATCATTCCAACCTTTGTGACCTTGCCTACTGGATATCAATAGAGACTTGGTTTCATTGTGCCAGCCGCCCAGTTCTCATAGTTAAGGTCAGAAATTTAATTGCTACTTTCTATTATTGTTTGCAAATAGTTCAATCAGTCATTGATAAAATATTACTGAAAATCTTAAACGAAGAGCATATTGTATTTTCATATATTCATTGCTTTACTCTGCTTAAAGTTCTATGAAGTAAACAAGACCTGCATAGTATTTTTAAGTGCTGGGTGTGTAAGAAATTTTGTCAAACATGTGAGAAAATACAAAACAATTTAGTAAGGAACTTTACATAGAATGACTATCTATATTAAATTCTGAATGACGGATGCGTATGTGATTGAACTACTGGACAGAGTTCTGTTAGAAGTTGCAAACCACTCAGTAGGAATAGATAGCGAATAAGGTTCGCTATCAGAAATTAAATCTGAATTTAGGAGGTGTGGTTAATGTTGGAATAGGGGGGTATTGGTGGTATTGGCCTTGGCAACACCACAGTTGCTAATGTTGTGTATAATGACGGTATGCTTATTCTCACGCTGCTTCTTTGTATTTAATGTCAGCACCTCTCATAGACTTTAAGAAAGATGATAGTATTTTAATAATTATGGATAACTGTAAATTAAGATTGTATGGTTTTTTGTTTTAATATTTAAATTCTCGTCAATTGCATGTCAAGTTTTATGATTAATAATACAAAATATCTTATGTAATTAGAAGTAGAATAATGTTTAGAATTATTATTATGTGTTTGAATTTTGTCTAATAAATAATATTGGATAAAGTGAGTGGACTTTGATTATTTTATGAGTTTGTATTAGTTTATGTATATGTGTTTGGTTAGAGGTTAGTTTATGGGGATTCAAGGCTACTTATGTGTTGGTAATTTGACCTCAAGCCTTATAGGTCTTTGTGTAGGTTTGTGGATTACTTTATGTAATATGTAACCAAGTCAATCAACCCAATATTTTTGAATCCCCACGATATCTTGATTGTGTATACTTAGATATGAGATGATCCTATATGATAGTAAAATTGTGTTGTAGGGCCACCCTTTCCTCATCTATGTAGCTCATGCCTTCATATAAAATGTTATCTTTCAAATCATCTTGATAGGTTGATGGATTTCCATACCCTATTCCAAATCTCCCCACGAAATTATATGAAATCAATTTAATTTTCCTTTAAGGTGTTTGCAGCCTCCATGTTCCTCTCGCCTTACTTTTAATAGATATATTTGTTAAATGTTCTTTCTATTCATAAATTAATTGTAATAAGTGGGATTATGATAGTTAGCAATGCAAGGAGAAAATTAGTTTATGCAAGAAATGTGTGTGTACACTAGGGTAGATAAGGATCTTCCTTTATCTATCATTCTATCCTCTAAACTTGGTGACTTAGATTAGTAGATTGAGTACACAAGACTATGCCTTTTGTATTGTTTGTTTGCCATATTGCCACAAATCAAAGCCACGTTGTGAGATACCACCTTAGAAGCAAGAAATATAACCAATCATCATGAGAAACGAACATGCATAGACAAAGTTAGGAGGTTGAAGAAATAGTAGATTTTTGAATAGTTGTGAAAGAAGCTAGTTGCTAGGAGAGGTAGTTTGATGTGATGCTAGGTGTCTAGGAAGGTAACTTTAGCATGGAGTCAACTTGTATTAAGGAAGTAGAGGTAGATCACCTAATAGAAGGGGAATTTAGATCTTCAAGAACATGTAACAATGCAAGCTTATCTAATATAAGGTGCATATCTTTGGAGAAAAAAGAGGAAGTCAGGTGATGTCATGCTTTCTTGATCAAACATTAGGGGCAAGCTTTCTCCTCCCTCCACTAATGGTTTTGTGTTTTGTGAGCAACCTAGTGGCAAATTTTCTGAAAATACCAAAATGAAGGTGAATATTGGAGTGCACTTGAAGAGAAGATGATCAAGCATGAAGGAATCCCATATTAGAGTAAGTGGTTATAGGCCAACAACTAATTTTTTTTGAGGTAGGTGTTTGGATGGGTTGCTCTACCTTTGGTTTGTGCCCCCCTACTCATTGTTTGCACTATTGCAGTTTTGTTTTATATATTGATTAGTATATTTCTATACTATTACTTAACTAAACTTATTTCTTAATATAATGCTATTAAATTGTATGAAAGTTCAGATCCATTCAAAAACCCTTCTCTACTTATTAATTCCAAAAACAAAAATCTGAAAAAAAAATGTAAAAAAATTATTGTAAATTTTGATGATCATAACTTCAATCAACTTACACCTCAAATAAATTTTTAAGTAACAAAAATTAATTATTTTCATTTTATATCTTTTAATTTAGATTATATTATTTATAATCAATTTTTCTAAAAATGATAAGTTTATCTTTTAATTTTTCATCTAAACAATTGATACATCAACTTTAACACACTGACTGTTTAAGCTTTTCCTTTTATAATTATGTAATAAATATATTAAACAGATGCGCAGCCGATTCCTTAGAGAGGAGATGATAGAAAAGCTCATACAATCAATACATAGAGAGGTCGAGGGACAGTCAAAACTTGTAGATTTGAGCAAGCACTTTAAGCGGGAGTTATTTTCTTTTGTCTTGAAAGAGGTGATCAAAATCTTACTCTGCTGTATTAATTAATTTTATATTATTTCCACTATCAAATTCAAGTATCACTATTACACTATCCATTCCATATATTGCAGGTATTCGGTAGGGAGGTGGAATCTATATACGTGGAAGAGCTAGGAAGTTCATTGTCTCAATGCGAGCTGTTTGATATTTTCATTAGCGATTTCATAATGGGAGCCATTGAGGTGGACTGGAGAGATCTTTTCCCTTATCTTAAATGGATACCCAATAATAAATTTGAGCTCAGGCTTATGGAAATTGAAAAGAAAAGAACCGCGGTCATAAAGGCAATGATTAGAGAGCAGAAACAGCTTATTAATGATCTCCCTGGAGAGGTAGCATACCTACACTATATGTTTTATTATTCCCAATGCAAAAGCTTCCTTTTAGAAAGGGCATTTCAATGAAAATATGAAACAAGTAGAGTTAACAAAATTTTGGTTTAAGGAGGCACATTGCTACCTGAACATGTTACTGCGCAAAGAGCGAAGTTTGAGCGAAACGCAGCTGGAAATGCTAACATGGGAAGCGATAATTGAGAGTGTGGATACAGTTTCGATTACATGGGAATGGCTTGTTTATGAATTGGCAAAGAATCCCAAATGGCAGGTAATGAATTGGATTGGAGTTGTTCTTGGTTCATATACAATAATGTGTTAATCATAACAAATCATCGTTTTTATTATTGTTTTATCAGTCAGGTCATTTTTTATTGTATTTATTAATTAATTGAAAATCATAATACAATGATTTTTTTATCATCTTTATCTAGAACCAATATATTGATCACAATAAATCCTCATTTTAATGTAAATAGTTGTGCTTTTATGATAATGTACAGCTGTTTACAATAACATTTTGATTTAAACAGAACATTTTAAATTCATCTGAAATCAAATTAATAGATTTGTTTTGATTTATTTAGATGGCTCATCTGAAATCACACTAATAGATAGACACTATTGAAAAAGATAATATGCTTTTAGATGAACCACCTAAACAAATCAAACTTTAAAATTAAGATTGTTTGTCAATATTCATGTTGAATTCAGCTGCTCTGTGGCGCAGGAATGCTTGTACAAAGAGATAAGGATGATGTGCGAAGACAGTGAAAAGGAGATAAGTGAAGAGGTCGTGGGTGAACTGGTGTATTTGAAGGCAGTATTCGAGGAGACATTGAGAAAGCATCCGCCAGTGCCACTCCTCCCCTTACGCTACGTTCACCAACATGTCAACATTGAAGGTTATGACATCCCTCCTGGATGGCAGGTGCGCATTGTCTGCTGGTCATAAACAATTGGTGGGTCGTAGTGTATGTAGAGATTATATTTGGGAGAACTACGTCTTTATATAAACTCTTCAGTTCATTTTTCTTACACCAATCGGAAGAACTTAAACAATGGATACGTTTACTGTTTGACAGATTTAAAACTTCAAATTACAAACAACTTTTAAAAATGTTCAAATAACAAACAAGTTGTCAGCTTGTTTACTTTCAAAGTAATTTGTGGCTATGTTGAATAGAGATTTCCTGTCTGCGAATCACAGATAGCAATTAATGCGTATGGATGCAATCACAATGAAGAGGACTGGAAAGACAGTGAAAGATGGGATCCGGAGAGAATGTTAACATCCAAGAAGAGTGAGGGTCCAGAGAAGACATTCATAATGACGTTTGGAGATGGAAGACGAGCATGTGCAGGGAGGCAGAAAGCCACCCTCGTCCTGTGCACGTCACTGGCTCGTTTCCTTCAACACTTTCGTTGGGAGCTCAATTATAAAGACCAAGAATATCTGAAGGAGACCGTTAACAGGGATTCCTTCACTATGCGCAAACAACATTCCTTCCTAGCAATCGTGACTCCAAGAAATGTGCCATGAGCTCTACAAAAAAGTTGTTTGATATGTGCTCTAGGCCTTCCATGATGGACTACTGCTTATTTGTTATCTCTACTTAGTTGTGTTTTCAAGTTAATATTTTTATTGAATTAAGGGCTATTTATTATTTCTTAAAGATCTCTTGTGGGTCCACGACAATTCAAAAGGCACTTACCTAATTCAATGGCCAAAATAATGACTATACAATTTGTGTGTTTTTTTATGTGTTCATCAAATTATGTATTGTGTATCCTATTATAATAATTAGTAGTATTTAAGAATAAAATAATGATTATACAATTTGTGTGTTTTTTATGTATTCATCATATTTTATTATAATAATTACTAGTATTTAAGAATATTTTTAGAGGGTTGTTAATAGGATATATGTTTGTCTAGCAATTTTCTAAAAAGATTAGTTTTATATCATTGTAAATAGTTGAATACAACTAATTTTACACATGCAAATGCTTTTGAATGAGTATTAAAGGTCCCAACCCTTTAGTGATTCTATTCGCACTTCTTTTGTTTAAGGATCTCATTAGTTCTAGTAAAACCATGGAATTTGCAAGTGATCTTCTAAGTTTCTCATTTTTAGGTTGTGAACCTGGTAATGATTTTCATGTAATAATTGATTTTAAAATATGATTATGTAGCTAGGCGGATAACATTTCATTAGTGAACAATGAGTTATTGAATTACTTTACTTCAATATAAAGTGATCTAACCTATATTAGCAAGGTTAATTTAGACATAGGTTTGTACTACAATAATTTTCTTGTCAATTAGGATCTGTAAAAGAATTGAAGTCTAGAAATCTATATCTACACTAAATATAAAGTGGAAAATCAATATTCTTTGGGGGGGCTCTTTAATTGAGTGATTCGAGGCAGCCTCTTTTTGTATTTGTGCTTGTACATCTCTTCTATGTTGTGCTCTATTTTACCTTCATAAATGGGTATATTTAAGTTTCCATTGTTAACACCATACAACTACAATTCATGGCATCGAAATGCATGGAACACCTTAATGCATATAGGATATACACCTTATGTTAAAAAGAACATATCTAAATCCATAAATTATAAGAAAAAGTTACTCTAGATGCTTGACATACAAAACCTTTAGTTGTCTAAGGAGTTTGGTTTCCCCTGATATTATGTTTCAAATAGAAGGATGTATAGATTCACATGATGCATGGAAAAAATTAAAAACTTTGTATGGTACAAATGATGAAGTTTGTGGTTATTAAATTGACAACAAACTAATGAGTCTTGATTCAAACTCTTTTGACAACATTCAAGACTATGTAACAAATGTTAATAACCTTAGAGAACAATGTAAATCTCGTGGCTTAGAGAAGAAAGGTATTCAACTTATCTATATACTTATTCTCACCAAAATTGGACTTGAATTACAACTTTTGCTTCTAGATTTCACAATCATAGGTTGAGAATGGTATCTACATTCACTACACCTTATGATTTATTTTCTAAAATTTTGATGCAAGAACAAGAAAATCTTCTTTCCATTGGTCTTCTTAAGCCTTCATAGTCACAAGATTTGTTGGTTGCTCAACTGAATGGTTAGAAAGAATTAAGGAAATTTGACAAACAAAGAAAAATCAAGAAATAGTCACAAAATATTAGGCACAATCATCTTCTACAAAAAAATGGACTCCAACACCTCCTATTGAAAGGGGAATTATCAAAAGAAGGAAAGGCCAACTTGTAGCTAATACAATAAAACTAGTCATGAGGAACATTCTTGTCACAATGAGTAGATTGACAAACTAAAACATCTTCTTAAAAATAAAAATATTAATTTTCCTTCTTCTATTCCTCAACAATCCTCTACTCCTTCCAAACTAATTAAAGGGAAAACAACTACATTTATTACTATTGTTGATTCTTCATAGCAGTGGATTCTTGACTCGGGTGCATCAAATCACATGGGTTATATTAAAAAACATTTTTCTTTGCTGGAGGGCCTTGTTTTGTGCCCCACATTCTCATTAGGGATTATTCTACAAGGGATGTAATTAGGAAGGGTTCAGTTGATGTTGGAAATGGTACATTTGAGGAATTCCTATGTGTGTCGAATCTATCAACAAACCTTCTCTCCGTAGATACTAGGTCACTCAAAATGGTAGCAAAATTGAATTCATTCTAGATTTTGTCAGTATTAGGAATCTTGAAGATAATCCAATCCTTGCATTTGATAAGGCTGATCATGTGTCTCACTTGTATTATTTCTCTCAATTTTTACTTGATACACATTCTATTGCATTCCTCACCCATTTAGATTCTGTGAGAAAACTATGGCATGAGCGGTTTGATCATCTCAACTACCGCTATCTTCAACAACTCAATAAATAGGATATGGTCACAAGTCTTCCTTAAATAATTTTTTCTAACGATGTTTGTTTGGGTTGTGCCTTAGGAAAACATCTCGAAGACAAGTTTGACAAAGGGAAGACTTGGAGAGCTTCAAAAGTCCTTGAGTTGGTTCATAGTGACTTGGCGGCTCCTTTTCCATCCTTGTCTTTTAGTAAGGCTCATTACTTTCTCACCTCCATTGATGACTATTCCAAATATACATTGGTCTAATTTCTTCGACACAAAGGATAAGTCTTTGATAAATTTCAAGAGTTTAAGGCTCGTAATAAGAAGTAATTTGGAAAGTGTGTCAAAATTCTCTACATAGATAATGATAGAGAATATGTGAACCATTGCTTGGAATAATTCTACAGTCTTAAAGGAATTGATCAACATACTGTTGCCTACACTCCAAAAAAAATGGTGTAGCTGAGAGGAAAAATAGGTCCCTAAAGAGATGGTTGGTTGCATGATCCACATACACTCTCTTGCACCTACATATTGGGAAAAAACTATCAACTGTGTTTCTCACATCCATAACTGAGTTCCACATATAAGTCATTAAGGGGAATCACTTCCTTTAAAGTCTAGTGTGGTAGGAAACCTATTGTGTGCCACTTTAGAGTTATTGGCTCCCTAACATGGGCACACATTCCTTCAGAGAAGTGCAAGGCCTTGGAACCTCAACTTCGACCTTGTATCTTTGTTGGTTACCCTAATGGTGTCAAAGGATATCAACTAATGGATCTCAAAACACGTGATCTGTTCATTGAGCATAGTGTGCATTTAAGGAAATGTTTCCTAGCTCATCCTCCACTCTTCCTTCCTTGATGGTGGATTTAGATGACCATGACTTAAAGGATTTTCCTAAAGCTTCCTCTACTTGTCAAGTTGATCATGAAATTTCATCTTCCTCTTCCTAGAGTTGGAATCTCCTCCACCATCCCCTACCATGCCTTATTGGGCTTACCAAATACTTGACTTTGTAGGCACTCTTGTTGGGATCCTTCAAATACTTGGAGGACTCATTCACAACATCAAGGCATTCCAGATTTCTACAACCACAACTTCAGATCCAAAATCATTTTGTGAAGCATCTGGTATTTTGGAGTGGGATTTCACAATGAAGGAAGAGTACAACTCTTTAATGAGGAATAAAACATGGGATCTTGTTCCACTTCCTAAGGGAAGAAAATTGGTTCGATATAAGTGGATCTATCGAACCAAATTTGTAGTGGATGGCTCAGTTGACAAATATAAGGCACAACTTGTGGTCAAAGGTTTCTCTCAAGTACTAGGTATTTACTACACTGAGACCTTTTCCCCCCTCACCAAAATGAACTCCATTTTCTTGCTACTTGCCATTATGTAGCTCATGGTTGGGATGTACATCAAATGGATGTGAAAACTATATTTTTTATAATATCTACATGGAAAAAATTACATGGAGCAACCACAAGGATTCATTCAAGATTCTTCATTGGTTTGAAAACTAAGGAAGTCTCTATATATGGCCTCAAACAAGTTCCACGAGCTTAGTATACCAAAATGGACAACTTAGTTCACCATTTCCTAGCTAGTTATGCACTTAGTTCCTCTTCACGCTAGATTAAGTTTACATAGGGATAAGGTTGTAGGGATTTAATGACCCTGAGTTGTCACACCTCATAGGATGACAACACTTGTCACAATCTTACTACATCATATCTCTCCCCTTGGCCTATATAACTAATGGATTCCCTTTGTAATCTTAATTCTCAAGGTCATTTTAAGATTTGCATTCTCTCGAGTAGAATAAAGTTTATTCTTGCTCATTTATGATTTCTATATTTTCTTTCCTTCATTCATTTGCATCTTGGATAAGATATTCAACCAAATCTTATAGATTTACCTCTCATTTAATTTATTTCAATCAAACAAATTAATATTAAAATACAAAGGTAATCCCAAATAAATAAATTCAAAGGAGATCATGCCAAGTATTTCATTAACACGCATGGTAATATAATGGGTGGTTATATTACAGTACTAATGAATTTTTTCATAAGTAATGTTAGGTTCGATTGTTTGTTTTAAACAAAATTAATAACAATAATAATTATTTTTTATGAAGTTGGTAAAGTAGAAAAGTATGAATTTTTAAATATTCTAATTAAGCATGTTGTATCAATGAATTGAGAAATTAAAATGTTTGGATAGATGAACTTAGAGCTTGGGATGTTTAAATTTTAAAGATAGTGAATACATAAGATACAATTTCTCTTGAACATCTCCAACTTCATGAAGTTTCTACCTCGTGTTATGAAGATAAAATGTATTGGTATTAAGAAGAAATTTAAAATTTGGGTGTGTAGTGTGTCCACTTCTCTTTGCTTTGTAGTCATGTTTGGAGTTAAGTGATCCAATGTATGGAAACCTAGGTGAGTAGTAGTGAATATACCTTGTAATTGATTGTTTATAGTGTTGGAAATATGAACAATAACCTAGATGAAGTTGTACACACTTCAAAGGATCAACCAAGAACAATACCATTCACATGAATAAAGAAGTTTTGCAACAAGAGAAAGAAGACAACTTGATCAAATGATGATCTATGATGAATTGATCTAGAATGATTTACAAATGTACAAAAGCCTTCCTTATATAGGAAAGGAGAGAGGTAGTTGGATAACCACCTTAGTTACAATCATTAAATACCTAATGCATAATTATAAATGCATGAGATAAATATTAAATGCCTAGATAACTACATGCCTATTAATGAGATATGGTCCCATTAAATACTAGTTTCTAGAATGCTACCTAGTAAACTAACTCCTAAGTAAACTTATTAATGATGTGAATAGGTCCTCACTAATATCTAGTAAGGAAATAACCCCATTCACACTAACACCCCCCATAAGTACAACTTAGGAGTGTAGATATGATGCTATATGATGGGTTTCGACTACTAGGCCATGTTAGGTACCCATGTATAAATGAAAATACAATCTCTTACAAATGGAGAAAAGGAGAAAATCTCATGGGACAAAACTACTCCCCAAAAAAGAGATATAATGCAAAATCTATGCTAATCATGTACAAGTAATGGAAGTGATGTCCAAATCTGTAAGCTCCTGCATAGTATTATCATCATAGGATATCCTGACTAAAGAATGAAGAGGCATATGACATTCTGAATCATGATCATTGGGGAATGGTGGAGTATCAGAATCTCCATATAGCTCCCAAATCTTAGTCTAAATAATATGAGGATAATCACAATGATCAATAGCTTTCAAAACATCATCATCAACATGCATTGGAATAACCTCTAAGATATCATACCTTCTATAACTTCAAGAATTTTTTTGGATACCTTTAGCAGGAGGGAGAACAAAACCATACAAATATGACAACAACTGAAGTGATTGGAGATGGTTTATGATGCAATCTCTCCATTGTTTATATTTTCCCCTTTCGAACATAATCATTGAAGGATAAAATGAAAACCCCATAGAAAACTATGACTGATCTCCCAAATTACAAAGACGTTGACCTTCGATATCAAATAGAGACTCTCAAATATGATGTGCTAGTGAAAATAAAGCCTCCAATGCAAGAAAACCTTCTCCAAATTGTAGTATATCCAATATATCAAGCAAATTCCACAAATTGCGAAAACTTGATAGAATATACCTAGGGTAGAATCTAAAAAACGTGGATGATCAAAATGATAGAACTCTAAATCACCTTTGCAGTACTATTGGAATCTTAAAAATATGACAAAATGGTGAAAAGATACAAGCTCGGGAGTCCAAAACAAAGCACTAACTTCAAATGAATATGATTCATACTTCAACAAAATATGGCAAATTAATTTGCATGGGTACGAAGTACACAAAACCATATTTTCGAAAATATCTTGTTTGCGAAAATCTAATATCTTGGTGAAAAGTTATGCTCTGTAGAAAAATATTTCCTTATTAGTGGGTGCTGGCTAAATAGGTCTAAAAATTAGTCACCTTGGGGAAAAAGTAGCCCCCTTCGAGATAGCGAGTGGTCGCAGTATTATTGAAAAATAAAAAGGTGCCACTAGTGGTGGTGGTAGGGCGAAGAGGAGAGGCGACACCCCTTTGGTGGCTCCGCCTATGATTAGACCACTCGACAATTGCTGAAATCTATAGTGGCCCCAGAAAAAGAGAGGAAAAGCTGTGGTTGGGAAAGTCATGGACCGGCAGGAGGAGAGCCCAAGTCAACAAGCCGACAGTTGGAGATAATGCGGGCCTGGTAGAAGTTAAGGCGCATGACCTCCAATTAATATGTTCTGCAAACAGTACCTCGACAAATAATGATAACCGACAAACAATGTACGCCCCTACAAAATAAATTAAATCTTCACCAAAGTATAATATCGGCCACCAATGATAAATTCTATAGATTTTCTTAAATAGTCGACAACAAGCCGTTTGCAAAAATTTTAATATTGTAAATTGTAATTAAAATTTTAGAAGATTTGAATCTATGTCGAAAAAATTATATTTTCCACAGAATACAATATTTCAAACCTCAATAAAAATATAATATGCTGACCATCGACCACCATATAAAAATAAATGTCCGTAGAATAATATTTTTGAGACCCAAAATAAAATATTATTTGCCCAAAAATAATAAATAGGCCGCATAAATGTTTAGTCAACCCGAAGTAATTTATTTGCCAAACTATAGAAAGATATAGCTCGAATATTTTTTATTTTTTTGAACCTGCAATGAGATATGATGCCGACCAGGGGGAATATTTATTTTTGCAATGGGGGAGGTGGATTTTTTTCTCCAGCACTTGTACGATCCGTACCTTTGCCTAGCTGCAAAAACCTTTGATGGCCTTTGGATGACGAAGCCGACTCTCGACAAATGGGTAGGTGATCCTTAGGTTTGTGGACCTTCTGAACAAAATGGTGGGGTTAGATTTGACCCAAAGTACCTCAAAAATTAGTTGTCTCTCAAATGAGAACAACTAGCCCTTTAAGAAAACCCTTCAACCTGTGATAGTCTCCTTAGATGAAGTTCCCAATATGAGATGGATCTCCTATGGCCTAAGCTTTGATACCATGTTGCAAATATGAACAATAACCTAGATGAAGTTGTACACACTTCAAAGGATCAACCAAGAAAAATACCATCCACATGAATAAAGAAGTGTTGCAACAAGAGAAAGAAGAGAACTTGATCATATGATGATCTAGAATGATTTACAAATGTACAAGAGCCTTCCTTATATAGGAAAGGAAAGATGTAGTTGGATAACCACCTTAGTTACAATCATTAAATTCCTAATATATATTTAGAAATGCATGAGAGAAATATTAAATGCCTAGATAACTACATGCCTATTAATGAGATATGGTCCCATTAAGTACTAGTTTCTAGAATGCCACCTAGGAAACTAACTCCTAAGCAAACTTATTAATGATGTGAATAGGTCCTCACTAATATCTAGTAAGGAAATAACCCCATTCACACTAATAGATAGTAAATGATGTAGTTTGATCAAGTCTTATTACTATAATAGTTTTAAAATGTGTCTTTGGTATTGTAAGTGTACGTGCAATACTTTTAAAATGAAACAAAAGAAATTGTTGGTTTATGATCATGTCCACATGACAAGATATGGACATGATAGATTCTCTTTTGAAGTTTGGATTTCATTTGAATTTGAACTTAATTTGAGAAGAAATATTTTAGAGTTAAATGTGAATTAAGTTTGGATTTATATTTTATTTAGATCTCCCTTTAATTTTAATTGAATATAACTTTTTTAGTGTTGTAAATTGCCACCCTTGACAATTTCACACTATATTTTCCCCCCTCTCATATTCTTGGACCTAATCATGCTCCCAATTTCCTAAATTATGTATTCCATCTCCCATTTTATCATTTATCAAGAAATGAAATGTGCAAAACCCAAGTAGGGATTTAATATTTTTCCCCCAATGCTTCAAATCCCGAAAAAGTGGGTCTAGACAAGGGTGCCCTTGTCCCCTCAAAATAGCCCCAAATTTAAATATGTCGGGGTTGAAAATTTATTATTTGAATTTCAAATCCTAAATGTCAGCTACCAGGATTTAATTTGTGGGAAATTAGATTAATTACATATAAAAACATAGTATTTTCGCAATTTTAATTAACATGAAAGAAAAAGAAAGATCAAGCAATAGTGAAGAGAAATTATTATATTTTAAGAGTACTAGAGAGAAGCATTCTCAAGACCTTTGTAGTATTTCAATACCAAAGCATAATGCCAAGTTTTATGTGAGTTTATTCATGTTTATGCATGTATTTTTTTGTGTATTAATTCTTGTAGGTCTTCAAATCAAATCAAGTCAAATTGCAATCAAAATTTGAAGGTGATGTGTATGACTTCAGTCCCTCAAGGATATCATAGTTGAGTGGTGAGTTGTAGTGAGTTGTTGAATCCTCATTCATTTTTCATTTAGCCTATATCCCTCAAAAGGATAAGTCCTCTTTATCATCAATTTTTCCATTTTCGAGGTAGAAATACTAACACGAGGTTTGACTAAGGAAAAATCCTATATGGCACAACCCTTCCTCTCCTTTTGAATTTTCAGGTATAAATATGAAGAGGATTGGAAGAAGATTGAAGACAAGTTACTTGTTTATGCATTCAAGCCCTACAACTTCACAAGATATGAAAACTCAATTATCTTAGTAACAAACTAAGATATGACAACAAGATCCAAAAGGAAGAAGCCACAAACTAGGGACTTGAGGACTATGAAAGAAAAATTCAGTTTTAGATCTTTATTCTAGGGCATCCTGGGTACCCTTGTCTAGTCAAATCAAGCTCAAATTGAAATCACTGGTGCACACATGTTTGTTCTATCTATATTTGGTCATCAAATTTTTCTATCAACTTCCAGGTTGTCTATATTCATATCAAAATAGTGCATTTTTTTAATTAGCTAGTTGCATCATTACATTTCATCATAATTTAATTTCTAAACACACACAAACACTAGGGAATTGGAGATTAAGGGTTGGTTAACTCACCTTTCAAGTTGCAAGTTAATCTCATGCATTTTCCCATCTTCAATTCCGCAAGTATCATGCTTGAAAAGGTGACTAATCCTAATTGTGTCCTAGGGTTTCACTTTTCCATCATCACATTTTTGGTGAACCTAACTAATTAACATTATAAACCTTCTAAAATATAAAGCATATCATCTTAGATCTAAGATTAACATTACATTGTTTTACATCATCATTTAGGCACCCTTTATTGCATAAACAAAAACATAAAATTTCAAAAATTTGCATGTCATATTGCATTCAAAGTTCAAATAGTGTTAACTTTAGTCATCATAGATTAGATCTACATCTTAATTGCATTTAAAAATCTACATTATATCATCTTAGATCTGAAATCAATTATGAAAGTGTTCATTGCATTCATTTAGGTATTTTGCATATAGTCAAAAAGGTTAAAAAGTGCATTGTTTTATTGCTAAAAGACATCAAGATAATCATTTTCATCTTTTGCAAATTAGGATTAGTAAATTGTTGTGCTTTAGATCTGAAAATTGTATTTAGAATTTCATTTTATTACTTAATTTTTTTGAAAATTGTTGCACACTTGCATTTTACATTGCATAATCATAAATGAGACGAATTCTGGAAAATTATTCACTGTCACACCTACATTGTCACATAACTGGACCATTTAATATTATTAAAAATATTTAAACTTTAAATTCAACAATTTTTTTTTCCAGTCTAGGGCACTCTAGGCACCCCTATCCAAGCTAACTTTGCTCAAATTTATGTGACAAAACCCTCTCAAGATCTTTTGTTTGGATCTACTCTCCTTTCTTTTGTTCACTATGCTATAACAATTTGAATATTAGTGCCTATATCTTATTGTCATAATGGATAAATGTTTTGGTAAAACGTGGACTTCTTTGAAATCATTGGTGGATGTTTCATGTGTGTTTGGCAAAGATTCTAATTAAGACGACAAAATTTATATTCATTCATCTCCCAATGTATATCTCCTTGATGAAGATATTTTGGGGCAAGAGGAGGAAAGCATGAATGAATTCATAAATAATACCTTTCCTAACCTTGAGAATAATGTATTCCTTTACCCTTTAGCAGAATGGCCTACTCAACCATATCAGTAATCAACAACACCTACTTTACCACCACTTTGAAATGTTTTTAATTTATAACCCAATTTTATAATTAATTTAAATTAAATGCATCTAATTGTTTACACTTATATATTAGCCAATATTATTTATACAAAATAATTTCTTTCATACACAATTTTTTTTAATTGTTAAGATAAATAATCAAGATAATCAATATTTTCATGAATAATAACTAATAAATATTTCAAAACATAATTTAAAAAATGATTATAATTAAAATAATAATTATAATTTAACATACATATATAAAACTTAAAAAATATTTATTTGAAAAGTGAAATATAAGAAAAATTATGAAAAGGCTTTAATAAAATAATGTGCTACCATAACTAATTAACATTAATGAGAAAACCCCTCCTAAATCAAATAGCATTTTCCTCCACAATTTAGATATTCTAAAATACATACATATAGGAGGCTGTGCCACTGTCACCTCAAAAGCATACAATAAAAGCTATATTTGATAAGATTCAAAATACAAGAAGCAATAAAAATTTCTACAACAACATTATTTAGTTGTTGGAAAGTAGCCTACATAATGAAAATAAAACAACAACAAAGGATTAGATCAGATGAGAATTCTATGCATCCCAATCCTGCTCAAAACAAACAAACAACTAAAACAAGAAATTATTGATTTTATTTGATGAGGTGTTACAAGGCATGAGAGGTGGTGGAAATTAGCAAAACTACCAACAATATCCTACTCCATTTCCACATTTTTCGATGTGACAACAGGTAGGAGTAGGGGTGCCCAGGTATCATGCACAATCAACGTCTTGGGTGCATAGATAACCAAGGCATTCAACTTCTATTGAAACTGCACTAATTCTCACCACCGCCATTATTACCATTACCATCATTGCAAGTTTTCTAACTACTTTTGTGCTTCCAAATTTCATTCCCATTTTCTCTTCTTCCTCTTCTACTTTCCTTGCAAATAAATCACAAAAGATGGCTCAAGTGAAGACCTCTTCTACAACATCATAAAATAGAATTTAGATTCTTCAACTCATTATGTTATCTATCTCTCTTGTTTTAATCGCAACATGGACCAACTCCTCGTTCGACAATTTATCTTTTTCGTCCAATAAAAGGACATAAGCTAATGAAACAAAGACATCCTAATCACATACAATATAATGCAGAAACATGTTAAAAACCCATATAATCCTAATCTATCATATATTTTCAATTACGTTTCTCAAACTTTGTCTCTTCTAGGGCAACCACTAGCACATGAAATATAATATGTAATGGAATGCACACAAAGTTCCAAGGGAAGGAAGGTTATTTGCATCAATCTATATTAAAAATAAAGATATTTGTTCCATCTCTCGGTTCAATAAAATTTCGTATGAATATTACTATTACTAGTAGTCGCATGCATAGGCATGCAACGATCAAAAGATAGGGTGCATTGTAAACGTGTATCCACTTGGAAGAAATTTTTAGAATTGTTTGATTGGTGTGAGGGAGGGAAAGCGTGCTAATAAGGCAATATGAAAAAATGTGAGGTTAGTTCATAGTAGGAGGCAAATCTTATGATTTTGAACTTTATGTAAGATAACGTAGGTGGAGTAAATTATAATGAAGGAAGATGTTGGAAAATCAATGTATATATTTGCAATGTATCCATATGTATTAAAGTTAAATTTGAATAGCCTAACCTAAACATATTATAAATCACTTAATTTTTATGCAAAGACTATTTTATATATGTCTTCATTTAATTTGATCATTATAAAGGATTATAAACTTGATGTTATAGTTCGCTTGTCCAATCTTATGATGCGGGATTAAGAACCATTTGCATAAAATGGAAAAAGTGGTCTTTGCATTACGACATAAAAATTTATTAGTTGAAAATTGGTTATGAAAATGTAAAATAAAACTATAGGCCATGCTGAACGAATCTTATTATTTACAATGTATCCATTAATTGCAATTTCAAGTAATTAATCATCAACAAGGGTAAGTGCACCAAGATGGTTCCCAAAAAGGGGACTTAAGTGGACAACTTTTTTCTAAAATCAGGAAATACTAACCTTGGATGTGAAATTGAGGATACTTACACTCACAATTTTGAGATGGAACAAAATGAAGGATTCAAGTGCTCTGAGTCTACTTTCTAAACTACTAATTTATTTTGAAAATGGTTGAGATTAAGGGGTTCAAATGAGGGACGTACACAAATTGGTGTTGTTTTTGTCAAAAAAACATAACATAGAAACTCTTGTACGACCCTCGTATGGTGATTTTTTTTATAGTATTTTTAAAATTGCTACAGTTAGAAGTTAGTTAACAGTATTTAGTTGATGCACAATTTTTCTGGTAATTTTTTAATGAATATTTTATTTTTTACGAATTTTCGAAGTGGACACTTCCTGAAAAACATAATTTTGGTTGTGCTACCCCTACAAATTTTGGAAACTAATTGAAATTTTTTAAATTTTCTTTTTAAAATTTGAAGAATGCAGTCTAGTTTCTAAAAATGTAATTTATTTGAAAATCCGATGAATGGTTAATTTATAATGAAGAAAACACCAAACACTTCTTTTTGGCAAAAAAGAGACATACAAACAAAAGAAATTACGGATGAAAGGCTTAACATTGTTAGAAAGTGAAATAAATTACATTGTTGGATAGCTAAGAGAGAACCCAACATTACCCATGTGTTTGATTTTTTCGATATTGAGCCACATGCAATCCTGACGGTGAGCACGAACCCGATTATGCGAAAAATTATAGAATTTGCAAAAACATGTCTCTGGTTGTTGAAAATGCCCTCCAAGCCTTTGGGCTGGTATTCCAAGGAAAATACCAATCCTAAGGCTTGGGGATTCCCAAAGCAAGATATAATGCGAGCGCATTATAACACGCTCACATTTTGGTCTACATTGAAATTTGTTTCTTCTATTTTTCTTATCTCTTTCTTCTTGTTATCTTTCAGGGAAACTATATACATGAAATAAACATTTAAGTATAAGTTGAAATTTACATATGCACATTTAATTTATTATACTTTAAGTTATATTTCATGTATATAGGGAAGATGTTTGAGAGTGGTTTCAGATCTCTAGGAGTTATAATGCAAATTCTAGTTTCTGGAAGATCTTAAAAATTTCAGACTTAGTGAAATTTTAGTAATCAACATGTCAAATTTTAGTAATCAGGAGGCCAAATTTTAGTAGTCAGCAAGTTCTATCATCTTTCTCTCTCACTCTCTCCTTCTCTATACTCTCTATCTCTCCACTCCCACTCTCTCCCCCTTCCTCTCTCTCTCCCCTCTCTCTCTTCTAGTTTTTGGAAGATCTCACAAATTTCAAACTTAGTCAAATTTCAATAATCAGGAGGTCAAATTTTAGTACTCAAAAAATTATATTCTTTCTCTTTCTATCTCACTCATTTGTATCCCTTACACTCTAGACCTCTCTCTCACTATCTCTATCCCTTTTTTTGACTCTCTCTCCCTTGATATCAAGAACTCTCTCTCTCTCTCTTTGTACCTCTCTCCTTTGCCCTCTAATTCTCTCTACCTCACTTCTCTCTCCCTCCTTCCCTCTCTACTTATCTCTATCTCCCTCCCTCCATCTCTCTCTCTCTCTCTACCTACCTACCTACCTACCTCTCCCTCCATCACTCCCTACCACTCTCTATTTCTCTCTACCTAACCAATCTTCTTCCCTGTCTACTCTCTATCTCCCAATCCCTCTCTCTACCTACCTCTACATCCATCAAACCTTACCACACTCTCTCTACACCTCTCTATCTCACCTCTCTCTCTACCTCTCCTTCCATCTCTACTTATCTTTATCTCCTCTCTTCCTCTCTCTACCTACGTCTCCTTCCACCACTCTTTATTTCTCTCTATCTCACCTCTCTCCATCACTACATCTCTCTCCCTCTCTCCCTCCCTCTCTACTTATCTATATATCCCCTCTCCCTCTCTACCTAGCTCTCCATCCATCACAACCTACCACTCTCTCTCTAGTGCTCTCTATCTCACCTACCACTCTCTCCATCCATACCTCTCCCTCTCCTTCCATCTCTACTCTCTACCTCCCTAATCCCTCTCTACCTACCTCTCCATCCATCAGTCCCTAACACTCTCTCTACACCTCTCTATCTTTCTTCTCTCCCTCCCTCCCTCATTCCCTCTCTACTTCTCTCTCTACCTCTCCTTCCCTCTCTAATTATATTTATCTCCCCTATCCCCATCTCTCTCTCTCACTAGATGTATCCCTCCCTGCCTTTTCCCCTATCTACTCTCTATCTCTCCTCTCCCTCTCTCTACCTCTCTCTCTCTCTCTCAATATATCTCACTCCTCCCTCACCATCTTTCTCTCTCTCTCTCACTCTCTCCTCTTTATCTCACTATTATCTCTTTCCTTCTTTGTAACTTTCTACTTCTCTATATTTCACCATTCTCTCTCTACATATCTTTATCTCACCTATCCCTCTTTACCTCTCCCTTCCTCCCCTCTCTCACCAACCCTCCCTCCTTCCCTCTATCTCTATCTCTCTCTACTTATCTCTATCCCACCTATCCCTCTCTACCCACATATCCCTCCATCACTCCCTACCACACTCTCTCTATTGCTCTCTATCTCACCTCTCTCTCACCTCCATCTCTCCCCCTCCATACCTCTCCCTCTTCTTCCCTCTCTACTCTCTATCTCCCTAATCCCTCTCCACTTACTCTCCATCCATCACTCCCTACCACTCTCTCTACACCTCTCTATCTCGATTCTGTCCCTCCCTTATTATTTCTCTACTTCTCTCTACCTCTCCTTTCTCTAATTATCTTTATCTCCCCTAGCCCTCTCTCTCTCTCACTAGATGTCTCTCTCCCTACCTTTTCCCCTATCTACTCTCTATCTCTCCTCTCCCTCACTCTACCTCTCTCTCACTCTCTCTCACTCTCTCTCACTCCTCCCTCACCCTCTTTCTCGCTCACTCTCTCCTGTCTATCTCACCATTCTCTCTTTCCCTCTCTATAACTATCTCCTTCTCTATATGTAACCATTCTCTCTCTACTTATCTTTATCTCACATATCCCTCTTTACCTCTCCCTTCCTCCCCTCTCTCACCCACCCTCCCTCCTTCCCTCTATCTATATCCCTCTCTACTTCTCTCTATCTCACCTATCCCTATCTACCTGCATATCCCTCTATCACTCCCTACCACACTCTCTTTATTGCTCTCTATCTCACTTCTCTCTCACCTCCCTCTCTCTCCCTCCATACCTCTACCTCCATTTGTCCTTCCTTATCTAATCTTTATCTCTCATGTCTCTCTACCTCTCCTTACCTCTCTACCTATCTTTATCTCCTCTTTCCCTCCCAACCTCTCTCTCTCCCCAATCCCTCCCTCCCCCTCTTTCTCTCTCCCCTATGAGGGTCGAGGGTGTAAGGTTTAGTGTTTAAGGTATAGGGTTGAGGTTATAGGGTTAAGTGTATAGGGAATAGGGTTTAGGGTTTAGGATATTAGTTATACAGTTGAGGGTATAGGGTATAGGGATCAGGGATGAGGGTTTAGGGTTTAAGGTATAGGGTTGAGGGTTGAGGGATAGTGTTTAGGGTTGAGGGTATAAGGTTAAGTGTATAGGGTATATGGATTATGGTTTAGGATATTGGGTATATAGTTGAGGGTATTGGGTTGAGGATATTAGGTTTAGGGTTGATGGTTTAGGTTTTAGGATTTATGTACAAGTTTGAGGGTTGAGGGTTAAGGTATAATGTTCAGGGTTGAGGGTATGAGGTTAAGTGTATAGGGTATAGGGATTAGGGTTTAGGGTGTAGGGTTAAGGGTATAAGGTATAGGGTTAAGTCTTGAGAGTGTAGGGTTGAGGGATAATATTTATGGTTTAGGGCATAAGGTTGAGGTTGTAGGGTATAGAGATGAGGCTTGAGGGTGTAGGGTTTAGGGTTTAAGGTATGGGGTTGAGGGTTGAGGGTTGAGGGATAGTGTTCAGGGTTGAGGGTATAGGGCTAAGTGTATAGGGTATAGGGATTAGGGTTTAGAATAATGGGTATAGGGTTGAGGGATTAGGGTTTAGAATAATGGGTATAGGGTTGAGGGTATAGGGCTAAGTGTATATGGTATAGGGATTAGGCTTTAGAATAATGGGTATAGGGTTGAGGGTATTGGGTTTAGGATTGAGGTTTAGGGTTTAGGGTTTAGTGTACAAGGTTGAATGTAGGGTTTAGGGTTTAAGTATAGGATTGGGGAATGATGTTCAGGGCTTAGGTTATAAGGTTGAGGGTATAGGGTATAAGGATGAGGGTTGAAGGTGTAGGGTTGAGGTATAGTGTTCAAGGTTGGGGGTGTAGGGTTAAGTGTATAGGGTATAGGGATTAGGGTTTAGGATATTGGGTATAGGGTTGAGGGTATTGGGTTTAGGGTTGAGGGTTTAGGGTTCAAGGTTTAGGGTACAAGGTTTAATGTAGTATTTAGTGTTTAATTATAGGGTTAAGGGTTCAGGGATAATGTTTAGGGTTTAGGGTATAGGGTATAGGGATGAGGATTGAAGGTGTAGGGTTTATGGTTTAAGGTATAGGGCTGAAGGTATAAGGTTAATTTTATAGGGTACATGGATTAGGCTTTAGGATATTAGGTATAGGGTTGAGGGTATTGGGTTGAAGGTTTAAGCTTAAGTTCTATAAGGTATAGGGATTAGGGTTTAGGGGAGAGAGAGAGACCCGAGAGAGGGTGAAATTGGCAATATAACTTGTCTTGTTTGAAAAATTGGGTCCAAGGATCACCGGGAGACCCCATTTCTTGGACCCATTTTTTCAAAACAGGCCACTACAATACCAATTTCACTAAATTAGCAAGCCAATGGGCCCACTAGCTTGGCAATTCAATCAAATTGGCAACCTAACTTGCCTATTTGAAAAAATGGGTCCAAGAAATGTAAATCACCGGGAGACCCCATTTCTTGTACCCATTTTTTCAAACTGGCCACTACATTGCCAATTTCACCGAATTGGCAAGCTAGTGGGTCCACTAGCTTGCCAATTTGATGAAATTGACAACCTAACTTGCCTTTTTTTTAAAAATGGGTCCAATAAATGGGGTCTCTTGGCGAATTAAATCATCGAAAGACCCCATTTCTTGGACCCATTTTTTCAAACAGGCCACTACATTGCCAATTTCACTAAATTGGCAAGCTAGTGGGCCCATTAGCTTGTCAATTTGGTGAAATTGGTAACCTAACTTGCCCTATTTGAAAAAATGGGCCCAATAAATGGGGTCTCCTCGTGATTTACGTCACTGAGAGACCCCATTTCTTGGACCCATTTTTTCAAAATAGGTCACTACATTGCCAATTTCATCGAATTGGCAAACCATTGGGCCCACTAGCTTGGCAATTTGGTGAAATTGGCAACCTAACTTGCTTGTTTGAAAAAATGGGTCCAAGAAATGGGGTCTCTCGATGATTTACATTGTCAGAACACCCCATTTCTTGGACCCATTTTTTCAAATAGTCCACTACATTGCCAATTTCATCGAATTGGCAAGTCAATGGGTCCACTAGCTTGGCAATTCAGTGAAATTGGCAACCTAACTTGCCTATTTGAAAAAATGGGTCCAAGAAATGGGGTCTCCCAGTGATTTACATCATCGAGAGACCCCATTTCTTGGACCCATTTTTTCAAATAGGCCACTACATTTCCAATTTCACTGAGTTGGCAAGCCAATGGGCCCACTAGCTTGCCAATTTGGTGAAATTGCCAACCTAACTTGTCTTGTTTGAAAAAATGGGTCCAAGAAATTGGGTCTCCCGATGATTTACATCATCGGGAGACCTAATTTCTTGGACCCATTTTTTCAAATAGGCCACTACATTGCCAATTTCACTGAATTGGCAAGCTAGTGGGCTTACTAGCTTGGCAATTCGGTGAAATTGATAACCTAACTTGCCTGTTTGAAAAAATGGTTCCAAGAAATGGGGTATCCCGACGATTTACATCATCGAGAGACCCCATTTGTTGGACCCATTTTTTCAAACAGGCCACTAGGTTGCCAATTTCACCAAATTTCACTGAATTTGCAAGCCAATGGGCTCACTAGCTTGCCAATTTGGTGAAATTGGCAACCTAACTTGTCCTGTTTGAAAAAATGGGTCCAAGAAATGGGCTCTCCCAGTGATTTATATAAATCATTGGGAGACCCCATTTCTTAGACCCATTTTTTCAAACAGGCCACTATATTGCCAATTTTATCAATTTGGCAAGTCAGTGGGCCCACTAGCTTAGCAATTTTGGTGAAATTAGCAACCTAACTTGCCTTTTTGAAAAAATGGGTCCAAGAAATGGGGTAGAGACCCCATTTCTTGGGCCCATTTTTCAAACAAGCCACTACATTCCCAATTTCATCGAATTGGAAAGCTAGGGTAGAGGGTAAAAGGGTTAAGGGTAGAGGGTATAGGGTTAAGGGTAGAGGGGAGAGATATAGAAGGAGTGAGTGAGAGAGAGACTTGAGAGAGGGAGAGGGAGTATGAGGGAGAGACTTGAGAGAAAGAGAGAGAGGGAGGGAGCGAGAGAGAGATAGAGGGTAGAGGGTTTACGGTAGAGGGTAGAGGGTAGAGGATTAAGGGTTTATGGGTTAAGAGTAGAGGGTAGAAGATTAAGGGTAGAGGGGAGAGAGATAGATTGAGTGAGTGAGTGAGAGAGAGAGACTTGAGATAGGGAGAGGGGGTAGGAGAGAGATACTTGAGAGAGAGATTGAGGGAGTGGGAGAGAGATAGAGGGTAGAAGGTTTAAGGGTTAAGTGTTTAGGGTTTATGGTTAAGGGTAGAGGGGAGAGAGATAGAGGGAGTGACTGAGAGAGAGAGAGACCTAAGAGAGGGAGAGGGGGTAGGAGGGAGAGGGTTGAGATAGAGAGAGGGAGGGAGGGAGTAGGAGATATAGAGGAGAGGGGAAGGTTAAAGAGGGTAAAGAGTAGAGGTTTAAGGGTTAAGGGTAGAGGGTAGAGGTTTTAGGGTAGAGGAGACAGATAGAGGGAGTGAGAGAGAGAGAGAGATAGAGCCCTGAGAGAGGGAGAGGGGGTAGGAGGGAGAGACTTGAGAGAGAGATATGGAGGGAGTGGGAGAGAGATAGAGGGAGGGAAGATTAATCCCTAAACCCTTAAACCCTCTACCCTCTACCCTTAACCCTGCCTCCCTCTATCTCTCTCCCGCTCCCTTCCTTTCTCTCTCAAGTCTCTCCCTCCTACCTCCTCTCCCTCTCTCAAGTCTCTCTCTCACTCACTCACTCCCTTTATCTCTCTCCCCTCTATTCTAAACCCTCTACTTTATACCCTTAACTCTTAAACCCTAAAATCTTAAACAATTAACCCTCTACCCTTAACCCTTAAACTATCTACCCTATACCCTTAAACTCTCTACCCTCTACCCTCTACCCTCTAACCTCCCTCCCTCTATATCTCTCCCACTCTCTCCCTCTCTCTCTCAGCCCTCCTCCCTGCCTCCTCTTCCTCCTGGGTCTCTCTCTGATCCTCCCCTCTATCTCTCTCCTCTACATATGTAAATCCTAAACCCTTAACCCTTAAAACCTTAAACCTAAACCCTAAAACCTTCTGCCCTATGCCCATAACCCCCTCCCTCTATCTCTCTCCCAATCCCTCTCTCTCTCTCTCTCATTTCTCCCCCCTCCTACCCCTCTCCCTCTCTCAGGTCTCTCTCTCTCACTTACTCATTCCCTCTATCTCTCTCTCTACCCTCTACCTTATACATTGGATCTTCAACCCTCATCTATCTCTATCCCTCCCTCCTCTTCTCTACTTCTCTCTATCTCACCTCTCCCTCCATATCTCCCTACCTCCATCACTCCCTCTCTTCCCTAGTCCCTTAACCCTATACCCTCAAATATTAAACCCTTAAACACTCAACCCTAAACCCTTAACCCTTAAACCCTAAACCCTTAAACCCTTTATCCTCTACCCTCAACCCAATACCCTCTACCCTCAACCCTTAAAACCTTAAACTCAAGTAAACTCTCTACCCTAATCCATGAACCCTCAACCCTTAAATGCTCAACCCTCAACCATCAACCCTATACATTGGACCCTCAACCCTAATCCTTCAACCTATACCCTCAAACCTATACTTCAAACTACATTCCCAATTTCACCGAATTGGCAAGCTAGGGTATAGGGTTTAAGGGTAGAGGGTTAAGGGTAGAGGGGAGAGATATAGAAGGAGTGAGTGAGTGAGAGACTTGAGAGAGTGAGAGGTGGTAGGAGGGAGATAATTGAGAGAGATCGAGGGTTTCGGGTTTAAGGGCTTAGGGTTTAAGGGTTTAAGGTTAAGGGGAGAGGGGAGAGAGATAGAGGGAGTGGGTGAGAGAGAGAGAGACTGGGAGAGGGAGATGGGGTAGGATGGAGATAGGGTAAGCCAGTGGGCCCACTAGCTTGCCAATTCGATGAAATTGGAAACCTAACTTGCCTGTTTGAAAAAAATGGGTCCGAGAAATGGGTCTGAGAAATCGGGTCTCCCGGTGATGTAAATCACTAAGAGACCCCATTTTAAAAAATAGGCCACTACATTCCCAATTTCACCTAATTGGTAAGCTAGGGTAGATGGTAGAGGGTTGAGGGTTAGGGTTAGAGGGGAGAGAAATAGAAGG
The DNA here is from genome assembly GCA_007115665.2 of Sequoiadendron giganteum. NCBI lineage: Eukaryota > Viridiplantae > Streptophyta > Pinopsida > Cupressales > Cupressaceae > Sequoiadendron > Sequoiadendron giganteum. The sequence goes on from CM021107.1 coordinate 494,078,727, forward strand.
AGTGAGTGAGTGAGATACTTGAGAGAGGGAGAGAGGGTAGGAGGGAGAGAATTGAGAGAGATAGAGGGTAGAGGGTTAAGAGTAGAGGGTTTCGGGTTTAAGGGTTTAGGGTTTAAGAGTTAAGGGTTTAGGGTAGAGGGTTATAGGTAGAGGGGAGAGAGATAGAAGGAGTGAGTGAGTGAGAGACTTGAGAGAGTGAGAGGGGGTAGGAGGGAGAGAATTGAGAAAGATAGAGGGTAGAGGGTTAAGAGTAGAGGGTTTTGGGTTTAAGGGTTTAAGGTTTAAGGCTTAGGTTTTAAGGGTTAAGGGTTTAGGATTTAGGGTTAAGGGTAGAGGGGAGAGAAATAAAGTGAGTGAGTGAGTGAGTGAGTGAGAGAGAGAGGGACCTAAGAGAGGGAGAGGGGGTGGGAGGTAGAGACTCTAGAGAGAGATACAAAGAGAGAGAGGGGGAGTGAGTGGGAGAGAGATAGAGGGTAGAGGGTAGAGGGCCCACTAGATTTCCAATTTGGAAGGGAGAGGTAAATATAATCTTGAAGACTCTTTAATGCTATTGTAAATACTTGAATGCTCTCATAAAAGTATTAGGTGAAAATTAGTGAAAGAACCTTGTATTTATACTTTAAAATTATGCAAGAATTCTTGAAATTACAACACTACAAGTTGACATCAAATCTAGGAGGTAAAAATCCTGCCAAGAATTTGAATTAATTTTGATTTCGGGCTACACGAGACTGATACGCCCAAGGTGGCGCATGAGTCCAATTAGGAATAATTTATGGGACCATTTTCAAAAATGCTTAGAAAGGTGTGAAACTAGGATCAAGAACTAAAACCCTAGGTGGGACTCATACGCCCAAAGTGGCAAATGAGTCCCATACCACCAAATCTAGGCCACACAACTTGAAAACACCTGAATTATGATTGCATGTTGATTATTTTTGGGATCATTGTCAAAATGATGCATTAAATGAGGCTCTTGGATGCAAAATAAGGCCAATTAAAGCATAAAGGAGCCTAATTATTTATGAAAACCCTAGAAAAGTGTGGAAGTGTGTTACAACACTTTACAACACTCCAAATAATGCATAATTAAGTTTATTTAATTCACAAGGGTCCAATACCTAATGTGAGTGTGTTAAACACATTGCAACACTAAGTCAAGGCAACACTAAGCTCAGTTTTAGAAGGAGGACCCAAACAAGTGTGAAAATGTCACTGATGACATTTTTTGACACTACAATAGCTTTCTCTTCATGAATGTTTACGAGAACAAAATCAACCAAATAGAGTCTTATAAGACCCTTGGCTTTTTGATCCATTAGATACCATTCCTCCAAGGTTGAGCTAGATAGTTTTTGTTGAAATGCACAAGACAAATGAGATGGGGAGTGAATCAGTTTTCACCAATCTCATTCACAAATCTCAAACAATTATTAACTCCACATCCACTTTAATATGTTATTAAGTATGAGCATGAAGTGAAAATAACAAAAAGTAATATCAACACAAGAAACACCAAATTTACGTGGAAAACCTAATAAGGGAAAACCACGGTGAGGATTAACTCAAAATATAATAGTAATTACAAAACCAGATACAAGAGGCTCACTTCCAAAGGGCTCACTACCCAAGATAAGACTCACTATCCAGATAGGACTCACTGTCTAGATAGGAGGCTCACTACCTACAGATGCAACAACATATAAAGAAGAATGTTACATAGAGAAAATTATATCTCAACGCAAAAAGAAATCCACCACTACAACATGCACACATTCACAACCTTAATCAAAGAATTGCAGACACCATTAGCTCACTGCTTTCAAGAGTCAAACACATTAAATTACTCCTGCCTTAATTCACTTTCACACACTCTTTCTTCTCACCCTTGTCACTTCTAATCCTTAACATATTTTCTTATATTTATACCATCTTCAACCTTAGAAACTTTCTCCAAGGTTGACTACACATTCAATACATTCTTTGTTTTACAAATTCAAATTAGGTTGGTGACTCAACATTCCCACGATGGATAAGAATGAGAGTGGACCAAATTAATACTTAACCAAGACCCAACACAACATCTTGGATCAATCACATGCTTCCTTAATTGATACTTATCCTTCATATAACGTGTAGACACCACATCAACCAAACCTAATGGAAACACCAATGAACATTGAAGTACATGTTTCCACAACAAGAAGATAACATTTGGATCACATAAAATGATTCACCATAAACTAGAACACCTCTTAGCTACCTTCAGATTCATCTGCAACAAGTACAACAATGTTCATATAGAGAACACTTTCCAATAGTCCAACCAGACTATACCGACACACATAGTAACTTTGGAACAAGCCTTGTAGAGTATCAAGCTATGAACACATTTGTCGTGACACATATAACACCATTAAAATCCTTCTTGTAGATCTACAAGATCCGAAACAAACTAGTAGAGGACTACAAAGGAGAAACATTTCTCCTAGTCCATAGACAAACAACTCTGCTAGACCAGTTCACAAACCGATGAACACAACTTTCACTCTTCATCAACCCAAAAGCTATAACTCAGGATATATCACCTAAGGATGCCCATAAACAGCACTATAGATCCACACAAGCATAGTATTAACATAGAAGAAATGTGAAGCACATTACCAGAGCACATTATGAACACACACACAACTCTATCTTCACTATTTATTAATTTTCTTAGAAGAAATTTGTAACTCATCATATCAGTCCACCTACATCATCATAAAGATAGCTCAATGTACTCACAAAATCTCTACAATATCTCAAATATACATGTACCACCTGCAATCACTTGATTCCTTCCTCTGCAACACCCTCTACTGTGTTGACATCAATGAAAACATTAATGACAACACCACGATACTCATTCATACTTGCAACAATCTCCCCTTTGTCATTGATGGCAACACATGATGTGAAAAAACATCGAAGACAACATACACACTCTCCTACTACTACTTTTTTTTCTTTTTCTTTTTCTCAGATTAGACAGCCTACACAACTTTCTTGCACTCTCTTTTCCTTGCAAGATTCTCTCTCCCTTTCAGCTTTTTGAGATATCGATAGGATTTTTTCACATGATTCTATCTCCCCATTTGACATCAATGGAAAAGAAAATATTTTACATGATTCTTCAGCCATATAAAATTTTGATCACTCCCCCTAAGGAGTGCATCCATGACAACACATACATCATATAACAACATTGATACTCTCTACTCCCACTGAGGAGTAGACCCCAATCATCAGCCCAGACAAATGATGATTATGTAGATCCACTGGACTGATGCACCTGTATGTGTACCTAGTTCAAAGAAGGAGGGGAAATAACCTCAAAATTCTCCTTAAGATACTCAAAAGTATCCTTAAGAAGAGCCTTAGTAAGTATATCTACAATCTGATCCATTGTAGCCACATATTCAAGCCCGACTTCATTCTCCAATACCTTCTCCCATAAGAAGTGATATCTAATAGATATATGCTTTGTTCTTGAATGGATTAGCAGATTTGTTGAAATATTTATTACACATGTATTATCACAGAAGATAGTGATAGGCTCATCACACATCACACTTATATATCCTTTAGTGTTTTCTTTATCCATAATACCTGTGTATAATAAGATTTTTCTGCAATTTACCCAACCTTTGGAGTGGATACATAAATTGAATAATGTTTCTTTCTTAGCCATGAAACTAACCTGCATCCGTGAAAGACTGCACCACCACTTGTACTCTTCTAGTATCTACACAACCTACCCAATCTACATTAGTGTAAGAACTCAAAGTGACATCAATATCCTTAGGATACCACAAGCCATAATCCAGAGTGCCTTTTAGATATCTGAATATCCTCTTCACAGTTGTAACATGTGTTTCTCTCAATTCTACTTGAAATCTGGTAACTGAACATACTACATGAATGATATCTAGTCTAGTAATAGTAAGATACAACAGTCCACCAATCATAGATCTATACATGATTTGATCAACTTTAGGAGAATCATCATCCTTACTCAGTTTGTATCTAGTCACCATAGGGGTACAAACTAGTTTGGAATCACCCATTCCAAATTTCTTTAGCAATTCTTTAACATACTTTGATTGTGAAATGAATATGCCCTTATCAGTTTAATTCACTTGAAGTCCAAGAAAGAAGTTCAAATCACCAATCATAGACATCTCAAACTCCTTTTGCATTTCTTTTGCAAATTCCTTGCACATACCCTCATTTCCTCTGAAGATAATGTCATCAACATACATAACCACTATCAAAATTATGTTTCCTTCAACTTTGAAATATAGATTATTATTTGTGAGGCCTTTGCTAAACCTTTGTTGTGTCAAATATCTATCCACCCTTGCATACCATGCTCTGGAAGCTTGTTTGAGTCCATATAGTTCCTTTTTCAACTTACAAACCATGTCTGATTTATCTGATAAATGAAATCCCTTGGTAGTTCCATGTATACCTCTTCTTCTAATTCACCATTCAAGAATGCAAATTTAACATCCATCTAGTATACCTTGAAATCTTTGTGAGAAAAAAATGCCAAGAACATTTGAATGGCCTCCATTCTTTCCACCAAAGAAATTATCTCCTCAAAGTCTATTCCTTCAACCTATGAATAACCTTTGCACACAAGCCTTTCTTTGTTTCTTACTACTTCACCATCTCCATTCAACTTATTTCTAAATACCCATTTTGTACAAATTACATTCTTGTTTACTGGTCTATGAACCAATTCCCATGTCTATTTTTTCTCTATTTGTTGTAATTCTTCTTTCATGGCTATAACCCAATTTTCATCTTTTCATGCTTCACACACTGATTTAGGCTCTATCTTGGAAAGTAGAAACAAATTTACTTCAGCTGCTACCACTTTGCTTCTTGTTGTTACACCTTTTCCTTTGTCTCCAATTATCTATTTTTTCAAATGATTCTTCTGTACATATTTTGGAGTCTTAGGAACAAGTTTCAGAGTCTCTCCTTCTTCAATTTGTTCTTCTTCTTCCTTATTCTTTTCTTGTACTTTTCCACAGATAGGTTCAGCTAGTTCAACTTCACTTATTTCAACTGGTTTGTGCATCAAATTTTGCATTTTCACTTTCAACTATCTTTCTCAATCTTTTATTGTAGCATCTATATTCTTTGTTATTAGTTGAATATCCAAGGAATGTACATTCATCAGATCTTGCATCAAAATTTCCAAGGTTCTCATGATATCTTTTAATATAACATCTACTTCCAAACACTTTAAATTACTTAACAGTAGGAATATTTCTAGTCCACAATTTGTAAGGAGTATTTGTGCTATTACCTTTGATCTGAACTCTGTTAAGAATATAAACATAAGTGTGGATTGCTTCTCTCTAGTATACATCAGGTACATTTTCCTCTTTCATCATAGTCCTTGTAGCCTCTTGAATAGTCTGGTTCTTCCTCTCTACAACTCTATTCTGTTGGGGAGTTCTAGGAGAAAAAAAGTCTCTTTATACCATGCTCTTCACAAAATGTATTAAACTCACTGGAAGTGAATTTTCCACCTCTATCAAACCTTAAAAATTTGATTCTTAGGTTCACTTCATTCTCCACCCTAGCCTTGAACACTTTGAATCTATCTAGAGCTTGAGCTTTCTACCTAAGAAAAGTAACCCATGTCATTCTGGAAAAATAATCAATCAAAATCATAAAATACTTGTCACTTTTTAGACTTCCTGTTCTTGTGGGACCACAGAGGTATGTATGAATCAATTCCAACATTTTGGTAGTTGATTTTTCTTTTCCTTTAAAATTGCATCTTGTTTCTTTTCCCAATTGACAACTTTTGTAAACAGTATTGGTGGGATTTGTGATTTTAGGCAGATCCCTGACAACTTCTCTTGAACTAATCCTGATCAGACTGTCAAAATTTACATGTCCCATCCTCCAGTGCCATAGCCAACTTTCATTAACTTGAGACACAAAACACTGACCATCAACACTCTTAAGATGATAAATGTTTCCATGTGTTCTTCTTCCTGCAGCTACCATAGTTCTGAACCCTTTTTTGATCTCACAGGTATTATCCTAGAACACAAGTTTAAATCCTTTGCTACACATTTTTCCAACACTCAAAAGATTATGCCTTAAGCCCTTTTACACCAACAATAGACATCATTAGTACTATTTTTTTGATCAAAACTAATTGTTCCTTTTCCAACAATCTTTGCACCAGAATCGTCTCCAAACATGACTAATCCTCCATCATAATTTTCAAGTTTGGTGAACTTAATTTTGTCTCTGATCATATGATTTGAACAACCACTATCAATTACCCAATAATCTTCGTCTTTTCTAGCATGAAAGGTAGTAACCTGAGTACCTTCCATCTCATCCTTCTTATTTTCAAGACCACATTCCCTTGCAAATCTTCCATGGTTAGTAGACATAGATTTATTCTCCAAGGCTAGAAACAAGCATTCATCTTGATCATCCTCAAAATTAGATTCATCATTATAAATTTCAGCATCTTCTCTAACATAATACAATCTTTTGAACTTTTTGTCCCTTTTGTCTTTATTATCTCTATTCTTTTTGTGTATGGATTTGTTTGGACATCTTGAAGCATAGTGACCAATATTTCCACAATTGAAACATTTAAAAAGTAACATACCTTTGTACTTTCTGGTAACTTTCTTCAATTTCCTTGTAAAGTTTGATTCCAACTCCTCTGAACCTTCACTATCTAGATCATCTTCCATCTTAGTGGCTTTGAAGGTTGTTTTTGTTTTCTCCTTTTCTTTTCCAAATTTCTTCATTTCAAATACGGTCAAGGTGCCAAATAGCTGCTCTTTAGTGAATTTCTTTGGATCATTCACTTCCTCAATAGCTAAGACCTTGTCACTATAACTCTCTGGTAGGGTCATCAAAATATTCTCTATTACATCTTCATCAGTCAGAGTACCACCTTGATTTTTGACTTCATTTTTTGCAATATCAACCCACTAAAAGTAGCTTGCAATGTCTTCACCTTCTTCCATTTTAGAATTCTCATATCTGCACTTTGTTGTTAGCTTCTTTGATAATTTGACTCTATCATTTCCTTCATATATATCTTTCAACTTTTCCCACACTTCATAAGCAATGCCTAATGAAATAAATTTTCCCCGCTCAGTCTTAGATAAAGCACTATAGATTGCATACCTTTCTTTTTCATTTTCCTCATAGGTAAAAATCTCATCTACAAAAGAAGGACCACTTTCCAGCTCAACCTATTTTGTCTCAGTTTTGAAGTCTTGAATCCAAGAGAGATCATGTAACCTCTCATCTTCACTTTCCAATTACTGTAGTTAGATCCATCAAACACAAGGATTAACAATTTGTGTGCCATCATATCTACCTCAAGCACTTAAGCTCTTCTCAGAGGAACCAAGGCTCTGATACCAAATTTTTAAATGCACAAGACAACTCAGAGGGGGGTGAATCACTTGTCACCAATATCATTCTGAAATTTCAAACAATTATTAACTCCACATCCATGTTAATTTGTTATTAAGTATGACGATGAAGTGCAAATAACATAAAGTAATATAAATATAAGAAACATCAGATTTATGTGGAAAACCTAATAAGGAAAAAACCACGGTGAGGATTAACTCACAATATAATAGTAATTGCAAAACCAAATACAAGAGGCTCACTGCCAAAGGGCTCATTGCCCAAGATAGGACTCATTGTCCAGATAGGACTGTCTGTCTTGATAGGAGGCTGACTTCCTATAGATACAAAAACATATAAAGAAGAATGTTACATAGAGAACATTATCTCAATGTAGTAAAAAATCCACCACTTCAACTCGCACACATTCACAACCTTAATCAAAGAATTGCAGACACCATCAACTCACTTCTTTTAGGAGTCAAACACATTAAAGTACTGTTACCTTAATTCACTTTCACACACTCTTTTTTCTCACCCCCGTCATTTCTAATCCTTAACATATTGTCTTATATTTATACCATCTTCAACCTTAGAAACTTTCTCCAAGGTCGACTACACATTCAATACATTCTTCATTTTATGAATTCAAATTAGGTCGGTGACTCAACATTCCCGCAGTAGATAAGAATGAAAGTAGACCAAATTAATACTTAACCAGGACCCAACAGAACATCTTGGATCAATCACATGCTTCCTTGATTGATACTTATCCTCTGTATAACATGTAGACACTAGGCCAGTCAAACCTAATGAAAACACCAATGAACATTGAAGTACACATTTTCGTAAAAAGAAGATAACATGTGGATAACATAAAATGCTTCACCATAAAATGGAACACCTCTTAGATACCTTCAAATTCATCCACAACAACTGTGACAATATTCATATCGAGAAAAATTTCCAACAAACCAACTGGATTGTACATACACACATAGTAACACTAGAACAAGCCTTCCAGAGCACCAAGCTACAGACAATTTCGCTAGGAAAAAGATAAAACCATTGCAATCCTTCTTTCAGATCCGCAAGATCTGAAACAAACCAGCAAAGGATTGCAGAGTAGAAACATTTATCCTAGTCCACAAATAATTTTTTTTTCCAGAATAGTTCACAATCTGGTGAACACAACTTTCACTCTCCATCAACCTAAAAGCTATAACTCAGGACATATCACCCAAGGATTCCCATAAACGACACTACAGATCTGCACAAGCATAGGATAGACACAAAATAAATGCAGAGCACATTACTGGAGCACATTCTGAACACACACACAACTCTATCTTCACTATTTATTAATTTTCTCAGAGGCACTTGGTAACTCATCATATCAGCACACTTGCAACATCATAAAGATATATCCATGTACTCATAACATCTCTAGAGTATCTTAACTATACATGTACCACTTGCAATCACTTGATTCCTTTCTCTCCAACATCCTAAACTATGTTGACATCAATGACAACATTAATGACAACACCACCATACTCATTCATACTTGCAATAGTTTATACCAGATAATACAACCCAAAAATATCTATCCATGAGAATATGCTCCATTTTCAACCTCCATAACTTGAAGTTCCTTCCATTCAAATTATTCATTTATTTTCTATTAGATGTTCTCACCATCCTTTTCCTACAACAAGGTTACAAATTATCCTTTTGAAAAAATCCCATTGAAGTAAATATTATCTCAAAAAACCCTTCAAAGCCAACAACAAAATCAAGGCTTTCTAGGCTCTGGTACCAACTAAAAGGAGTCCAAGTGCATGGAATATTCTTCCTACACCAATCTAAGAAAGGGGGAGTTGCAAAATTTTACTAAACACTTTTAAACTATTACAATATTAGATGAACACACATATCATAAACAAATAAAAAATTGAAACCATAACATAAAATTTTATGTGAGGAAAACCCTTTCAAGAGAAAAACACCATACTCCTAAAAACATCTCAATTATATTATTTAGAAACAAAAAAAATATAAAATAATTATAGAGTTATGCTCTTATAGGTGTCTTCACACTTCTTAATTTTGGAGTAATTTCATTAGCATAATGGTACTTAAACAAAAAAATAGTATACAAATCCAGAATACAAGTACTTCATCTATAGGAGCTTGCAATGCATTGATTAGATATTTCTAAAGTCCAATACACTAGTTTGAAGATGAAACATGGAAAATGCAAAAACCACTAAACATGCATAATGGTAAGTTTCCAATTATCAACACATGCAGTATTGTATTTGGCAATTGTCACTAAACTCACACCTATCAAAATATAACTTCACCTTCAAAGTATTCACTTTCCATGCAAAATCAACATGAAATTGATTTTTTCTTCTTGAACAACTCCACCTGTAAATAGTAACTTCCAACTTGACTCTTGCTTTGAGATAAAAAATTCAAGTTGTAACTCACATTGCAACATGGGATAATTATCAAAATTAAATAAACAATGCTCAAAAATCAAATTTTGAGACAACTTATTCCTAACAAAATGGATAGCATTTATTTTCAATCTACTTTGTGATTGATCTATCATCTAGTTCACTCACTCTTTTATATGCTCACCCACTATTAAACATTGTGCAAATTCAAAAAAAATTGGAAGGGTGTATGCACAATTTTTTCTTATGTGGAGGAATATGAATGGTATTTCTATTAATATATAAAAATTTCCTCCTTAACAACCATCATCAGAGGTATTTAATTTTTTTTTCCCATTTTTTGTTTATTTTAATTATTTTGGTACTTCTTTGTCACATGCTAGTCTACCTATCTTGCGACCAATTTGTATTATTAGGTAGAAATAATATTGGTGGTTCGATTTGGTGAATTTTAGGGTTGTTGCAACCTAACAATCTAATGTTGCTAAATTACTTGTGTTGATTGGTCATGGTTAAAAATTCCTTGTTATATATGTGTTGAACTTGGTAAGTTTTGAAAGGTGCATTCATAGTATAGAGATTGATTCTTGACTTTCATATTGGTAGACCATTCCTTCTTTCAACCATTTAGCATTGAATGATTTATATACTATGGTGAAAAGAGTCAATACCTTAGAGAAATGCAATAATGATTGAGTGTTTTTAAATACTTGAATAGTTCCAATGTTTGTGCATGATGGTTGGAAGTCCTAAACTCATTGCTAGAATCATGTCCAAGAAATTTCATTATTTTCAAGATACAGTCATTCATTTTTGACATATGAGGACTCATTAAAGGCTACATAGTCATTTTCACCATTTCCTATTAGTGGTAAGTTAAAGGTAAGTTTCTTTCAAAGAGAAGTTGTAAATCAAATTAGTTTTACGAGTATTGTAAGATAAAAAGTAGTTGATATATCTTCCTTGAGATATTCCAATCAAGTTATCTATCTTCTTACTACTAGTGTCTATGAAATCACATTCCAAAACATTAATTTTTTTTTGAGTATCTTGTAGATGAGTTTAATAATACATTCTAATAGATCTTAGGATAGTTATACTTGGATTTTTTGGGCTATGTTTGCTACAACTTTAAAGTACTCCAAAGGCTCATCCATGAAATCAAATGGATAAAGTATAACAGAATCATATTAGAGGTTAGTGGCACTAGACGATTACGTAATTTCTATCATCTCAAGTCAACTTTACTTTAAGACAATTCTTTGCATGAGAAGAATTTTTTTTTTTAGCTTTATTCTTTTATGTTGATGGATTTGAAAAATATATATATTGGGGTAAGTGCACCAATTTGTGACACAATTTTGGTGCCAAATTGCAAAAAAAACACATAATAGACCAATTACGCTCGCCAAATGGCTTGAATTTTACAATGAGTGAACAAGTGTGAGTTCTCTTTCTTTTTGCAATGAATTTTGGAATGCATTTTTCTAAACTCTTTTATTTTCGCTTTCTCTTCCAGGGAAACTATATACATGAAATAAACATTTAAGAATAAGTTGACATTTACATATGGACATTTACTTTCTTATAGTTTAAGTTATATTTCATGTATATAGGCAGGATGTTTGAGAGTGCTTTCAGATCTCTAGGAATTATAATGCAAATTCTAGTTTTTGGAAGATCATAAAAATTTCAAACTTAGTCAAATTTCAATAATTAGCAATTCAAATTTCAGTAATTAGGAGGTCAAATTTTAGTAGTCAGCAAGTTATATCATCTTTCTCTCTCCTTCTCTCTACTCTCTATCTCTCCACTCCCTCTCTCTCTCCATTACTCTCTCTCTCCCCTCTCTCTCTCTCTCACCCCTCTATCTCCTCCCTACATCTGCCTCCCTCCCTCCCCTCTCCACTTCTCTCTATCTCTTCTCTCTCTACATCTCCTTCCCTCTCTACTTATCTTTATCTCCCCTCTCTCTCTCTTTACCTACCTATCCCTCCATCACTTTGTATCTCACTTATGTCTCCCTCCCTACCTCTTTCACTCTTTACTCTCTATCTCTCCTCTCCCTCCCTCTACCTACATCTCTCTCTCTCTCACTCTCTATCCCTCTCTTCCCTCACTTTCTCTCTAACTCTCTCCTCTCTATCTCATAATTATCTCTCCCTCCCTCTCACTCTCCCCTCTCTATCTCACCACTCTCTCTATATATCTCTCTCTCACACACACAAACCTCTATCTCCCTCGCTAACACTTCCTCCCTCCCTCCTTCCCTCTCTACTTCTCTCTATCTCTCCTCTCCCTCCCTCTCTCGACCTCACCCTCCCTCCCCTTGTTTTTGTCTCTCCTCCCAATCTCTCTCACTATTGTTCCTCTCTCCCTCCCCCTCTTTCTCTCTTAATTGATCCTTTTCTCTATCTCACCATTCTCTCTCTCTCAATCACACACAAACCTCTATCTCCCTCCAACCCTCCCCTCTCTACTCTTTATCTCTCCTCTCTCTTTTCCTCTCTATCTCACTTATGATTCCTCCCCTAAATCTTTCCCTCTATAATCTCTATATCTCCTCTCCCATCCTCTACCTACCTCTCTCTTTGTATCTCCATCCCTCTCTTTCTCTCTCACTCTCTGCTCTCTATCTTACCATTATCTCTATCCCTACCTATCAGCCCCTCCTCTCTAAATCACCATTACCTCTCTCCCACTTTTCCTCCTTCCCTCTCACTCCCTCCTCTCTAAAGTACCATTCTCTCTCTATCCCACTATCCCTCCTTCCCTCTCTATGTCTCACTTATCCATTTCCACCTCTCCCTCCCTCCAACCTCCCTCTCTCTTTATCTCTATTTCTCATTCTCTCTTTACCTCTCTACTCTCTATCTCACCACTCTCTCCATCTCACTTTCCCTCCTTCCCTCTCTCAATCGTATCCATCCCTCTCTCCTTCCCTCTCTACCTACCTCTCCCTCCACTACCTACCACTCTCTCCCTCCCCCTATTTCTCTCTTACTCTCTCCTTCCCTCTCTACTCTATCTCTCCCCCCTTCCCTCTCTAATCTCTTTCTCTCTATCTCCCTTCTTCTCTCCCCTCATTTTCTCTCCTCTCACACACACTCACCTCTATCTCCTCCTTTCCTCTCCCACCATCCCTCCACTCTCTACTTCTCTCTATCTATCATCTCTCTCTACATCTCCTTCCCTCTTTATTTATCTTTGTCTCCCCTCTCCCTCTCTCCCTCTCTTTACCCACCTCTCCCTCCATCACTCGACATCTCAACTGTGTCTCCTCCCTACCTCTTTCCCTCTCTACTCTCTATCTCTCCTCTCCACCCCTCTACCTATCTCTATCAATTTCTCTCTCTCTCTGTCCCTCTTTCCCTCTGTCCCCCCCCTCTCTCTCTCTCTCTCTCTCTCTCTCTCTCTCTCTCTCTCTCTCTCTCTCTCTCTCTCTCTCTCTCTCTCTCTCTCTCTCTCTCTCTTTCTCTCTCTCTCTCTCTCTCATACACACACACACCTCTATATCCTCCCTAATTGTCACTCCCTCCCTTCTCTACTTCTCTCTATCTCTCCTCTCTCTACATCTCCTTCCTTCTCTACCTATATTTATCTCCCCTATCCATTTATTTACCTACCTCTCCCTTCATCACTCTGTATCTCACCTATGTTTCCTTACCTACCTAGGGTTGAGAGATTATGGGTTAAGGGTTGAGGGTTGAGGGTTGAGGGTAGAGGGATTAGGGGTTGAGGGTTGAGAGATTAGGGTAGAAAGTTTACTTGGGTTTAAGGGTTTAAGGTTTGAGGGTATAGGGTTTAGGGTAGAGGGTATTGGGTTTAGGGTAGAGAGTATTAGGGTGAGGGTTGAGTGTTTAATGGTTTAAGGGTTGAGGGATTATGGTAGAGAGGGAGGGAAGGATGGAGGGAGATATGGAGGGAGAAGTGAGATAAAGAGAAGGAGAGAAGATGAGAGAAGGATAGAGATATATGAGGGTTGAGGATCCAATGTATAGGATAGGGGGTTGAGAGTTGAGGGTATAGGATTGATGGTTTAGGGTATTGGGTTGAGGGTATAGGGTATAGGGTATAGGGTAGAGGGTAGAGGGTAGAGGGT
>CM021107.1:494092854-494225335 GCA_007115665.2 Sequoiadendron giganteum
GAGAGAGAAGTAGAGAGGGAAATAAGGTGGAGATATTGAGAGTGAGGAGGAAAGGAGGGAGATAGAAATAGGTATAGAGGGAAAATTAGGTAGAGAGAAGTAGATATGAAAGGAGAGATATAGGGAAAGGTAGGGATGGAGAGAGAGGTGAGACAAAAATAGAGAGAGGAGGAGATAAAGAGAAGTATAAAGGGAAGGAGAGAGGGAGGAAGAGGTAGGGATGGAGAGAGAGAGAGGTGAGAGAGATAAGAGAGAGGAGGGAGGGATAGGTAGGGAGAGAGGGGTGAGATAGAGAGAAAGAGAGTAGAGAGGGAAGGGGACAAAGAGAAGTGAGATAGGTGATAGAAATGTGTGATGGAGCTGAAAATTAGAGAGGTAAGGAGGAAGGTGGAGAGATTGAGAGGGAAGGAGGGGGGAGAGAGAAATATGTATATAGGGATAGGTTAGATAGTGAGAAGTAGAGAGAAAAGGTGGGTGAAAGGAAGAGAGGGGGAGAAAGAGGGGGAGAAAGAGAGGTGAGATAGAGAGAAGTAGAAAGGGAAGGAGAGAGAGGAGGAGATAGAGAAAATTAGAGAGGGAGGGAGGGAAGGAGAGAGAAGTGAGATAGAGAGAACTAGAGAGGGAAGGAGAGAGAGAATGGCGAGATAGAGAGTAGAGAGGGAAGTAGAGAGAGAGGGAAGCAACGAGTGAGAGAGAAAGAGGGGAGAGAGAGGGAGAGAGGGATAGGTAGGTATAGAGAGGTGATATAGAGAGTAGAGAGAGATATATAGAGATAAAAGGAGAGGGGGGGGGAGATAGAGAAATGTAGAGAGGGAAGGAGGGAGGGAGATAGATATTGGAGAGGTAAGGAGAGAGAGATGGACATGTAGAGACATAGTTCTTGAGCTCAAGGAAGATATTGTTAGATAAAGGGATGGAGATAGTGAGAAAGAGAGAGGTCTAGAGAATAAGAGATGAAAATGAGTGATATAGAGAGAGAAAGATGAAATTTGACGTCCTGATTACTAAAATTTGACTAAGTCTAAAATTTTTAAGATCTTCCAAAAACTAGAATTTACATTATAACTCCTAAAGATCTGAAACCACTCTCAAACATCCTGCCTATATATACATGAAATATAACTTAAAGTATAAGAAAGTAAATGTCCATATGTAAATGTTTATTTCATGTATATATTTTCCCTGACAGAGAAAGCAAAAATCAAAGAGTTTACAAAAATGCATTCCAAAAGTCATGAATGACATTTGGCACTTGCCAAATCAAGCAACACATTTGGCGCATGCCAAATTTGGCGAGCGCCAAGTTTGGTGTGTGCCAAATAAGTTGCATTGGGAAATACCAACCCTATGGGTTGGATTTTGCATTGGGCATCCGACCCAAAGGTTTGGACAAGCATTTCATGAAAAAAAGATGTGACTTTTTGAAAGGGTGCCAAATTTCTTCATATTTTCGTGTGTGCTCCCCATCTCATTTGCACGTATTTCAATGCAAGTCTATAAAAAAATTGTGATAGCATTAACCTCTCTCTTAGCTATCTAAATATATAATTTGTTTTTCATTTTTATTTAGTTAAGGTTTTTATCAATGGCTTCTATTGTAAATGCCTTCATTTTTGGTCAAAAACCAACATGTGCTAGTTTTAGGATAGATTTTTACTCGTTCATTAGAACGTGAAAAAAATTATATTTTTTGAAACTAGACTCCATTCTACACATGATGAGAAAAAAATAAATCAATTTTCAATTAGTTTACAAAAATTCTTGTGGGGGCATGCTCAAATTTCAGCTTTTCAGGATGTGTCCACTTTGAAAATTCATAAAATATTATATATTCATTAAAAAAATTATCCGAAAGAACGAGGATAAACTACATGGTGTTAGCTAATTTCTCACTATTGGGATTTTTGAAATTCTAAAAAAAAGTTAATCAAAAAGGGGGGAGCCCTCAGGCACTATGCTATTTGTTTTTATAAAAACAAGACCTATTTTTCCATCCCTCCCACCCCTTTTGAGACCCTTAATCTTAATTAATTTAAAAAAAAAATAGTAGCTTAGAAACTAGACTCAGAGCACTTCAACTTTTGTTCTTTTCGCATCTTGAAATTTTGAGTGTAACTATATTCATTTTCTCGTGCAAATCAGATTTTGCTGATTTCAGAAAAAAAGTGGCATCTTAAGAGCCAAAATTGTGTCATTGATTGGTGCACTTACCCATTGTGAAGTTTGATTTTGGAGATGGGTAAGGGATTTTGTGTTTGAACTCCATATGAATTATTTTCCAACAAGTTCATGAGACTATGATAGAGAATTATATTCTTATGAGGGTCAAGAGACAACTTGATGGAGATCTATGAGTGCAAAGTTCAATATGGATTATTGTCCAATAATTTTAGGATCTATGGTTCAAGAGTTAGAAGAAAAGATAACTTGGGAATTCAGATTAGAACTACACCTTTTTGAGGGTCATGATGCAACTTGATGGAGTTCCAATTGATTCAATATTTATTTCTTCAAAAAAAAAAATTCTCAAGAATGTATATTAATTTTATGTAATCATTTTTTTTATATAAACCTTAATGGGGGATCCCTTGGGAAAGTGAATTGTGAGATTTTAGGGATATATTTACAAGAACAATATAATAAGAGGGGAGTGTTAGAATTATTATATTATTTATAAACAATATAGGTTAGTTATTTCTTTATGGTAAAGTAGTTACACACAAGAATATATAGCTTTATAAATCCATGTGCAGATGTAACCAATTATGAAGTGATACACATTTATAGATCATTTCTTTTATTTTCTATATGTAATCATGTAATTTATACTTCAATATTTATGGGTGAAAGTTGAAAGACGTGTCCCACTTTAGGCCAACTTATAAATACAAATCAATACAATTAAAATTCAAATATGGTTAACATAAATTATATTTGGATTTGTTCTAGCTAAATTATCTCTCATCTACTAATTTTTTAATTGAAAATGTTCACTCAATACATATGTAACATCACTTTGGGGCCAATTTATTAAGAAAAATGAAATTATTTGAAAAATATTATATTTTCACAACTCTTACTCATGTAAAATGATTTTTTTTTTATATTTATAAGTGGTGTTTAGACTTTTGTTTTATTTTTTATAAAATTAGGTAATCTGCACAAAAAATTACGAAAGATTATTTTCTCAAGAAAAAATACTAAATTTTATTTTACAAAATGATGAATTCAAAAAGATATTCCATGTTGAGATGATATAAATTTAAATTTAAATTTTTAATGAATAGTTAAGCCAAAAATTTACATCATGCCAAACAATAGTACTTTCAATACATAACACCTTCAATTAAAGTTAAAAAATAGAAATTTATGAGACATTACACCCCACCTAACCTCATATTTTAGCATTTTATCAATAACTAAATTATAGTGTCAATAATATTAAAATAAAATAATTTTTATTTTTATTTGAAAAATATATAAATATAAAATATACTAAAAATAATACATTTCATTAGTTTATATCATTTGAAAATTCAAAACATATATCTTATTTTGTAGTGGTTGAACTTAAAAAAGTTATATTAGTGTTGGATATTTTCTTTATAAAAGTGGGATGCAACTTTGAGATTTCATCCTTAAATTATACTTAGCTAGCTTTAAATACCAACCAAGCTTCATAATTTACCTATATTTCAAGCAACCTTTCAGCTTAATACCTATCATCATTTTGCATGAAACTCAATATATGATTTTGATGTTAATTTTCTTTTTTTTAAAATTATTCTATACATTTCATAATTTACATTATCATATTTGTTTTTTCACTTCTTCAAGTCCTTACATATTGTTTAGATAACTAGTTGGAGAGGAACACATATTGTAATAAATATTCCTATGATTGAGATTTTATGTAGTGACTTATATTATAGAGAGGCTCATCACTATTCCTAGAACAACCTTGATCTCATTATACACCAACAACTAAACATAGATTTCTTAACCCTTCTCTCTCTCACTTTTAATTTTTTAGATAGCTAAAAAAAGTCATTGTTATTCAACTTGTGTAATATAAGCTACTCATGACATATTTTTTAGGTTCATCTAAAGCACTAAAAGTAGTATGAAAAAATAAGTAGAATCCAAGAATGGTTGATTTTTATATGGACTAAATATCCTTTTTAAATGTTTGAATATTTATTTTCCATGCATGGATAAAAATACTCATAAACTCTTTTTCTATTTTTGACTGCATCCAGTATTTATTTCTATTTACTTCATTCTTACTTTTGTTTATTTTCATCTGCTAGACCTATACCTTCCCTATTTACACACTCCCATGTATTCATCATTTATTTGCCTACATTCAAACCTATATCCACATATTTTATCCTTGTGCTAGAAATAACATTTTCCTATCTTGAGTCAATACTAAGTTTCTTAAGATTAATCTCAAGTGGCTTGAGATTGTTTCTAAACTTATAATTCTCAAAATTTAACTCATTTTCACTAGCCATTATGGGCCAGCTTGACAATTCGTTTTGGCTAAATATTTTAATGTATTGGTATTTCAAAACATTCAATGTCAAACTAATTTATATATTTGAGTAGGGAGTAAATATTTCTAAGATCATTTGATTTGGGAGTTTAGAAATATTTTATCTACACTAAAGCTAGATAGTTCATCTACATGTTTAAGAATTTTGTTTTCAATCATTTTCTCATAATCGTAACAGTAATCCAATTAGACAGTTGATTTGTAAGAACTCAACTACAAAAATTTAGAAACCTCCTCTAAGGTATTTTTAAATACTAACTTGACAATTTTTTTAAACCCAAATAAGGCAAAGGTAAGGGGATCTTTACTATTAATATTCGTGCAGTCATTCTCATGGGTCACAATTTATTTATACTTGTCAAATCATTCTTACAACACTTGTATTGATTGTAAGTGACTTAGGTTTGACCCTCAAAGATTTGTAGTCTAAATGAAACTTGAAACATTCATGAAATTATTAGCATTAATTTTTGACATCTTAGTGACTAGATTTTATAATACATCAATATTAGTTATTAATTGTTGGTTCTAAAGCTAAGTGCTTCCTAGTCATTACATTTAATTTTTAAAACTGTCATTTCAATTTATCACCTAATTTTATAATTAATTTAAATTAACTGCATCTAATTGTTTACACTTATATATTAGGGAAGATTATTTATGTAAAATAATTTATTTTATATACAAAATTTTTAAATAGTAAAGATAAATAATCAAAATAGTCAATTTTTCATGAATAATAGCTCTAATAAATATTTCAAAATGTTTTTAAAAAAATGATGATAATTAAAATAGCTCAAAATTTAATAGTCTATAATTCAAAAGGACTTATATAAAACTTACAAAAATATTTACTAAAAAAGTTAAATATAAGAAAAAATATGAAAATGCTTATGCTACGATAACAAATTACATATTATCAAATATAAATGAGAAAACCCCTCTTAAAGCCACCACCTCAAAACCATACAATAAAAGCTATAGTTGATATAGTTCGGAATATAAGAAACAATAGAACTCTCTACAACATTATTTAGTTGTTGGTGAAAGTAACCAACATAATGAAAATACTTATGCTACCATAACAAATTACATATTATCAAACATAAATGAGAAAACCCCTCTTAAATCAAATAGCATTTTTCTCCACAATTTAGATATTCTGCAATACATACAAATAGGAAGCCGCGCCACCACCTCAAAACCATACAATAAAAACTATAGTTGATATAGTTCAGAATATAAGAAACAATAGAACTTTCTACAATATTATTTCATTGTTGGTGAAAGTAGCCTACATAATGAAAACAAAACCAACAACAAATGATTAGATCAGATGAGAATTCTAAGCATCCCAATCCTGCACAAAGCACACAAACAAGAACAACACAAGAATGCTCAATTTATTTGATGAGGCGATAGAAGGCATGAGAGGTGGTGGAAATCAGCAAAACTGCTGGCAATATCCAACTCCATCTCCACAGCTGCCGATGTGACAGCAGGTAGGAGCAGGGGTGCCCGGGTATCGTGCACAATCAACGTCCTGGGTGCACAGATAACCAAGGCATTCAGCTTCCGTTGAAACTGCACTAATGCTCACCACCACCATTATTACCATTAACAGCATTGCAAGCTTTCTAAATAGTTCTGTGCTTCCCGATTTCATTGCCATTTTCTCTTCTTCCTCGTCTACTTTCCTTGCAAATAAATCACAGAAGATTACTCAAGTGACGATCTTTTCTGCAGCATCATTAAATAACATTTAGATTGTCCAGCTCATTATGACATCTCTCTTGTTTTAATCGCAACATGACCCACTCCTCGGTCGGCAATTTATCTTTTTCGTCCAATCTAGAAACAGAAGCTACTGAGACAAAGCCGCCCTAATCGCATACAATAGAATGCAGAAACACGTTAAAAAACCATCTAATCCTAATCTATCGTATATTTTTAATTACGTTTCTCAACGTCTCTTACAGGCCGGCCGCTCGCACATGAAATATAATATGTAATGGAATGCGCACAGAGTTCCAAGGGAAGGCAGGTTGTTTGTATCAATCTGTATTAAAAATGAAGATATTTGTTCCATCTCTGGGCTCTATAAAATTCCGTAAATTGTTCAATATTTATTAATTGAGTATTTTAAAAAATTTAAAGAAATATTTTTAAATAACAATAGTTATTATAGAGCTCAAAAGATTAAAATCTAGGGAGTTTATCAAAGACCCACAAGCTTCATAGAATTAGGAAAATACAAAATTCTGGAGAAACAAATTAGAATAATTAAATCCATCCTTTCATTTTATCAATTTTTTAAAAACTCTCTATATTAGGCAAATTTTAAAACATAAAAATTATAGATTCAATCCAAATAGTGGACATCATTATATAGAACTTGGGGTGCATGTACACCATCTTGTACAATATTTACCATAAGAAAATTGTTTCATTTTTTAATATCTATTTTGTTTAAAGTTAAATGCATAATTTGTAAATGACATGGGTAAGGGGGTTTATATTAATTCTTGCATTATTATTATTACATTTTTTTTTTGTTTTTAACATGGGATTGATCAATAGAAATAAAAAATATTTTAAAATTGTTCTCTACCTTAATGTTTATAGAGTTTATTATGTTGTGTTATGTATGTGTTGGGACAAAGGATTTGGGGTCCACCATGTGATGACTAGGGTGCAAGCCTACCAATCTTTGAGCTTTGTTCTTTACACATTGTTATCACTACTAAAGGCTTTGAAAAGAAATTGATTTTCCTTTGTATGGACATTCCTGAGAATTTGTAGGGGTTTGAGAGGATTGAAAACTTCCAAAGCTTGAGGGGTTGTTGGATCTGATTTCATCCAACAACCCTTGATATCCCTATTCTACTCTCTACAAAGTTCCATTTCAAGGCTCGATGGAGTAATCAAACCTCCATGTCATTTTGTAATTTTATGACTAACAAGGATGTTAATTCTACTACAAGAAAGTGAATAGTAGAATTTTCTTTAAAGAATAGTGATATCACTACCAAGGGTTTCTAAGGGTAATTGATGCCCCCATGAATTTAATAGCCCTAAAAACCAACAAGAAGTTGAGAGCTTGACTATTGTTTAAATTTTTGAGTGTTGTGAGATCAATGCTCATCACATGGTGAACCACCAAAAACAAATGCAAGAAGGGAAAGAGGATTCCCAAATGAGTTCCTAGGGTTTTTCACCCTAGAAGCTAACTTTTGGAGAATGACTTTCTTTCACCTAATTGTAAACTTTTGGTGTTCATTCAAAGGTAGAGGGTTTGAATTGGGGGTTGTGAAGTGTGTGATTTTGTATCTAAATGTTGGAAACTAAAAATAGACGTTAACTATGAATGTAAAACCTATGAAATGTAAAGTGCTGAAAAACACATTGAGATATACAAGCATATACAAGATAACCTACTAAATATGCACTAAAGTAAAATAGAAGGTTAGAGATGAGATGGGTATGCACCTGGAACCTTGTAGAAGCTAGAAATGCTACTGAATTTGATGTTGAGGCCGAAAGGGACACTTGTGCTAAGCTGGGTGATCTAGTCTTTTTTCTGGAAAATTCCCAAAAATAGGTCCAGAGCTTGTTTCTGCCAAATGGGTGTCCAGAAATGTCAAAACCATAGAAAGACCTATTTAGAGGGACTAGGTCACCATTCTTGGAAACTTAGTCCTCTTTAGGATTTTTGGAGTTTTCGAAGAGGAAACGAAAGCCCTAGGATTTCACCCTGGTTCTTCATAGTTTCCTGCTTCTGAAACTTTAATATTCGGGCTTGGGAGTGGTCTTTGGTGGATGATTTGACCTTGCAAACAATGGGAGGTCTTCAAAAAGTCTTCAATGATCTTCAAAGTACCTGAATCTGCAAACACACAAAGCAAGAAGGAGAAAAATGTTGATTGTTAGGGATTAGGGGTTTGCCTTAGTCAAACCCCTTTTAGGTAACCAAACCAAAATGACTAGAAAATAATATAATGAAATTGTAAGATAGGGGGACCACCCACTACAAGGCCCTAGGTCATGAAAGGCCAAGAGCGGAAAGGCTACCCTAACTTACCTCAGCTTAAAGGAAGGTTAGAATAGGAGGGATGAGAATGATGAGGATTATGTGTCCTTCGATCACCCTACAATCCCGGGAATTGAAGGGAGACTAGAAAGGTCACTTTCCAGAGTCAAATCTGTGTCTCAAGTAGCTCTCTATCCGAGGATAAAAGTGCGGTTCTAGGATGACAGCGTGACACACTGGTGTCTCACAAGTGCGCTGGCATCCGTATGGCCAGAAAACCAGAGAGACAAGGTTTTTCTCTAAGGAATGACTAACAACCTAGTTTACAAGTTTCTAGAATGATAAAATAGTATCAAGAAGTATGAAAAATATAGATTGACATGATAAAGGAAGTATATTACCAAGAGGGTGATGAAGATGATCTCATAGAATATCCTCCTCGCTAGCTTGCTTCGAACTCTCTCCACCTGCACACAATAAAGGGAGAAATTGTTGGGGCTATATAGGGTCCTACCTCAGTCAAACCCCCATCTTGGTGTTTCCACCTCCACAGACAACCAAGTTTGGAATGGTAGAGATAATGATAAAGAAGAGAAACTACAAGCTACGTAAACACAAAATACTTCAAGCAGTATGTGCTTGCTCAATCGAAAATAATAGGAGAGATTAAAGGAGCTTACCAACTCTGCCCAAAGCACTCAAGGCTTGTGAAGGAGAGAACGAGAGGGACTCAAGCCTCTGTTGCCATGGTGTCTATCCTGTTCTTACCCTATTGGAGTGATGGAGTAGTGGATTGTTGCAATGGAGTGAAAGAATGCTACTACAAAGCTTGAATGGGTGTTGAAAGACTAGAAAAAATCTGAAGTGATGAACTCAAGATCTTTCAAAACTTGAGAATGGATGGAATGGTCAAGAATATGAAGCAGAAGGTGAAATATGACCATATTCGGGTTGACCAGCTGAAGAGAGACATTACTCTTCGACTTCCAATTGAAAATGTAACGCCTCTACAGTCTCTAGTTGCAGGAAAATTCTAGGGACGTAAGTGCGCCAAGCGGACGTCTACGTGTTGTGTAGGCATCCCCAACAAAAACACCCCCATTGAAACACAAAAAAGGCACCAAGTGGAATGCGAGTAGCAGGCTTAAGTGGAATTAAGCCTTTGCCTTAAGTTTTCTAAAGTGCAAGGGGGTAAAAGGGAGTTTGTGTTAGGTGTGAAAATTTACGCTCATACATTTTGCCCCCACTTTAGTAAGCATGAGTACTGATGAGTACTTCGGTAAAGTAGAGTAGTAAAGAAGTAATAGAGTAAGAGATGTATACCTAAACTGATGAGGAATCAGTCCATGTTCTATTGAACTCAGAAGTGCAAGAGAGGACTTCATAGTTTCAGGGAACTACAAAGTTGAAGTACGAAAGTACCTTACAGGCTCACAGTCCTACAAGGGGGGTATCCTTCAAGAACTCTCACATGAAGGAAACTAGGAAAGGAACCTTGCAGACCTGTAGACCTGTAAGGAAGGTATCCCCCAAGAAATCTCACATGAGGGAGACCAAGAAAAGGGAACTCCACAGAGTCAGAAGTGGCGACATGTTTACCCGTGGATAGAACACATCAGGAAGCGACTGTGCAGGCCAGTGAACGGACAATCACACAGACCATTGCTAAGTTGTAAGGCTTTCAAAGGGGTCTCTCAGGAACCCTTCAAAAGGAAGGAGGGTCCACTCAAGGGACGTGTTGTTTGAAAGGTATGGTCTATCAGGCTGCCCCCAGGCTAGATGCCATAGAACTTGTTAAGAGTTTTTGATGGGGTCCCTCAGGAACCTATGTGAAAAGAAAGGGGTCCACTCAAGGGACACACTGTTCAAAAGCTTAATGTCTTCCTTCTCAAATCGATTTGTCATAAAGGAATCCTTTTGAAAGATGTTCACTTCATCAAAGAATTCAAAAGGAAGAAGATGTGCTCATGCGAGGGGAAGAGTAAGATCATTCTCAATTCAGAGGAGGATTTCCAAGTCCTTTATTTACGAACCCATGATGGAGGAAACATGTTCCACTAGGATTTCAAGTTGAGAATGCAATTCTATCAAGGAAGTGTGTGAAGGGTCTTCAAGAAAAGATTCGTTTGGAAATGAATACATTTTCTAAAGACCAAGTAATGTAGAAGAGGCGTTGTCGTGCACATGAAAGAGACAACTCAAGCAAAGATGAGAGAAAGATAAAGAAAATAAATCACACACCGACGACACATGGGAATTTGGTTTTGCAGGGTCAAATCTGCCTTTATTTATAAATAGTAGGTAACTGCAGTAAGAGGCAAAAGATCATCAATCCCCAACCAAATCAAGAAGAATGCACAGAAGACAAAGGAAAATAAAAATTGGGTCAACATTGAAGCAGGCCTAAATGCTCCCAACGCTTTGCATCATCCCCAATTTACCAAAAGTCAATCACAAACATGGAAGAATGATGACACATATAGAGGAAGGTTTACAACACAAACACCACGCTTGTATCCATGCACCAACAGGGGTGATGAGGGTCATCCAAGTACATGTAGCATGATCACGAGGGAGCACATGTCATGACACACACACACACATCTAATCTAAAGATCAAGAAGGAGGTCTCCCCCTAACATTGGTCGACCAAGAGGTCATCATATTCCCACTCTAGATCATCTAAAGGGGGAAGGATGACAAGCCTACAACGGTGTAATGTTAAGAGTAGGAGCTTCCGATCCTCCTACGACAAGGGCCAAGGCAGAGGGACCGATGAGGTCTCCATCGCTTAGCTCTTGTGGGTCTAGGGTCAATGACCTTGTAGAGATTGTTGACAAGGTCAGAACTTCATCTACCGATTTAAACATGCACTTAAAGGGAGTGCTATGTTTCACCTCAGCGGACTCAAGAGTTTGCACTCAAGGTTCACTGCTTGGCTCATTGAGGGACTCGAGAGAAGTGACAAACTCGAGGGAGGTTGCAGCTAGTTTTGTTTCTAGGATAGAACAAGTCAATTTGGGGCCACCTTTCAAAGAAGGTGGGCTCTTCCTATGTCCTCCATTGCTGGAGGGGCCATACTTTACCTTCTTCTTCATTGGAGGAGGTGAACTCCCCATAGATGAAACAAGGAAGGTCGAGGGAGAAGAGGAAATAATTGCAATGGGCACAATCAAAGTGTTCACCATGTCCACGGGTTTTAGGAAAGGCAAGACATCTAGGACAAAAGTCAACAAGGGTGGCTCCGTCGAAGGAGCGATGAACACTTGCACCCTTCCAGGTACATGTGTGCTCACAATGGGAGGCGAGAGAGATTTAGAGATTGAAGGAGGGAAAGAGGAGGACACAACAGGAGATGTTGTCTTCTCCTCCTCCTTCTGTAAGGAGGCTTGTTCAGCTAGGAGAGTCGTTCATGGGCCCTTATGCTAATGTGCAAGGTGGTTTCTATGACTCTTCGAACTAGAAGCCAAAAATTGCAGAGGGACAAAAGGATCTTGCTCAACCATGGGAGTGTCCTCCATGGCTGTCTGCAATGGAAGGGAAGACTCCTAAATGGGAGAAGGAAGGACAGGGTCAGAAATAGAGGAAGGAGTTGATTCTAATGCCTCAATGGTGGACCTCTTCTATCTTAGGAACATGAATAGTAGGGGTCACGAAGGTTGAGACAAAGAGGAATCCCGATGGGGGGCTTTCTTTCTTCCATACCAAATGGGCCTAGGCTCCATAGGTAAGACAAGAAGCTCGAATGCAGGATGCTTGGCCTTTCACCAAGTGGGCACCATGGGATTCTCTCACAAATGCAAGAAATAAGCAGATGGTACCATGATAGGATGAGAGGAAGCATCAGGCTGAATCATGGAAGAGGAAGAAGAAGGATCTCGAGATCACTTCCCTTCTTCTCTTCTATGTGCCTTGTGGCATCACTATAAGCCTTTAAGCAAGTTCTATGTGAGATAGCATAAGGTGAAGGAGGGTACCTCACTTTTGGCCTAGCGTAGCCCTTCTTATAGTTTTGATACGTGCGATGTAGGAGGTCCTTCCTAGGAGGGAGATGACCAAGAGAGGAAGGCCAAAAGTAATCCAAGGTATAGTTTCCACATGCAATCGACGGTCTATAGCTGGTGTCATGGATAACGTCTGTCGAACCTCCATGAACAAACTTTAGACATTTGTGTATAATCGAGGGAACTACATTCATAGCTACTATCCAGGGGATACCTAGCTTCACTCTGAAGAGTTCAGACCTCGAGATGATGTCAAACTTAAGGCCCTTATAGATTTAGGTCCAACAAGGACTGATAGGACAATACTCCCTATAGGAGGTATGAAAATTTTGTCGTGCGTGCAAATAGTGCTTTCAGGTGCATCATACCCATCCTTATGTAGGAAGTTAATTAACATTCAATCTCCTCAATTATAATATTCACTTGCAATGTCATATCAATGAGAATGCCTACTACAATGTTCCCAATTATCCTTGTAGGAATGTAAAGAGGAGATGGATCTCTATTGAAGCTCATCGGTGGGTCCTGTGATGTGAAGGTTATGCTAGTACCACTATTCACAGTCTACATAGAGGGAATAGGTTGATTAAGGAAAGAGGCCATCATGCACACCAGATGACACTTCTATAGAGCCTCCTAAGGTTTACGAGATAAAGCAGTGACCCAATTAAGGTTTTGTTACAGAATACTTTCGAACCTTCCAACTACACCTACTATGGGTTGCAGGTTGGGTTGTGAGGCGAGAGCTTGACAACACTCACACCTGAAACACTCCTAGGGTATGAGGAAAGGAACTTTCAGTATCGCAAAATGGAACCAAAATGGTTCACGTCGGTTTCACCAAAAATTAAGATAGGGGGACTACCCACTACAAGGCTTGAGGTCATGAAAGGCCAAGAGCGAAAAGGTTGCCCTAACTTACCTCAGCTTAAAGGAAGGTTAGAATAGGAGGGATGAGAATGATGAAGATTATGCGTCATTCGATCACCCTACAATCCTAGGAATTGAAGGGAGACTAGAAGAGTCACTTTGCAGAGTCAACTTTGCATCTCAGGTAGCTCTTTGAACGAGGACAAAAGCGTGGTTCTGGGATGATAGCATGACGCACTGGCGTCTCACAGCTGCACTGGCATCTATATGGCCAGAAAACCAGAGAGACGAGGTTTTCCTCTAAGAAAGGACTAACAACCTAGTTTACAAGTTTCTAGAATGATAGAATAGTATTCAGAAGTATGAAAAATATAGATTAACGTGATAAAGAAAGTATATTATCGAGAGGGTGACGAAGATGATCTCATAGAATATCCTCCTCGCTAGCTTGCTTCAAACTCTCTCCACCTACACACAATAAAGGGATAAATTGTTGGGGTTGTATAAGGGCCTACCTCAGTTAGACCCCCCCGTCTTGGTGTTTCCACCTCCATAGATAGCCAAATTTTGAATAGTAGAGATAATGATAAAGAAGAGAAACTACAAGCTACATAAACAAAAAAAAAATCAAGCAGTACATACTTACTCAATCGAATACAATAGGAGAGATTAGAGGAGCT
Source organism: Sequoiadendron giganteum (assembly GCA_007115665.2). NCBI lineage: Eukaryota > Viridiplantae > Streptophyta > Pinopsida > Cupressales > Cupressaceae > Sequoiadendron > Sequoiadendron giganteum. The sequence continues at coordinate 494,106,997 of CM021107.1, forward strand.
TACCACCTCCATCCAAAGTACTCAAGGCTTGTGGAGGAGAGAATGAGAGGGAATCAAGCCTCTGTTTCCATGGTGTCTATCCTGTGCTCGCCCTGTTGGAGTGAAATAATGCTGCTACAAAGCTTGAATGGGCATTGAAAGAGTGGAGAAAATTTGAAGTCATGAACTCAAGATCTCTCAAAACTTGAGAATGGATGGAATGGTCGAGAATATGAAGGAGAAGGTGAAAAACAACCATATGCAGGTTGGCCAGCCAAAGAGGGATGTTACTCTTCAACTTCCAATCGAAAATGTAACACCTCTACAATGTCTAGCCACAGGAATCTGTTAGGGATGTAAGCATGCCACGCGGACGTCTGTGCGTCGTGCGGGTGTCCTCGATAGAAACGCCCCCACCAACACACAAACAAGGTGCCAAGTGGAATGTGAGCAGGGGGCTTAAGTGGAATTAAGCCTCTGCCTTAGGTTTTCTAAAGTGCAAGGGGGTAAAAGAGAGTGTACGTTAGGGGTGCAAATTCACACTCATACAAAAACATGAAACAATGGAGCAATGGAGTGAGTTACCTTGCCATCATGAGAGACCTTGTGTTGTTGCAGCAATCAGTGCTTGAATGCTTCAAAAATGGTGTCTTGTTGACTTGGAAGGATCAAACCCTAGCTTGCTTGAGAAAAAGAAGTGGGTGAGAGATGGAAAGTTGTGTGTTGAGAGGAAAAATGGGTGATGCATAATGAGAAATTAAGGTTTTGGAGGTTATTGCAGATGTCAAAATCTTCAAATGTTAGTATACTAACAAACCAACATGACAAAAATAAACATCCTTATGAAATAATACTCCATGCTAAACATGCTAAATTAGGACATTGAAACAACTAGAAATGTCAAATGAACTAATTGAAAGTAGAAACAACATGGAGCACACCTATTCCATATTGGATTGGTGCTCCTTGAGTATGTGAAGGAGCCCTTTCCCAATCCTTGCCAAGCTAAGTAATGAAAGATATCGTATGATGAAGAGCAAAATTAGTTCTCAAATGTAGAGAGTAACTTTGCATGAAATTGTGTTATGTTTTTGAAGGAGAGGAGCCTTGAATTTATAGTTGAGTTTGAAGAGAGGAGAGGAAATGTTGAAGAATGTGAGATTAATCCCCAACAAATAGGAAAGAGCCACTTGTCACAATGTGATTAGCCCATGATTCTACAAGTAATGGCTAATGTGCCCATTTGAAATTTGAAAAATGGTATTTAAAGCATGTAGTTGAAAGATTTGGGGGGAAATTTGCTTGGCCAAAAAAGTCAAACAAGGGGAGTTAATGAGGGCATATTCCTTGGGAATATGCCTTGTGAGGAAAATAGGGGTTTTTAATAAATCAAAATAAATGATTTATTGTGCAAGTGGGAAAAACTAGATGATGGGACATGGGTTTAGATTAAATTAATCATGATTGGATTAACTTAATGAGGGATTAGGTGATATGACATTTTGACTTAGTCTTGTGGGTTAGAATAAATAAAAATGAGAGGAGATAATGATATTAGATATTTAATTAAATACATTTGATTTAATTAAATCAAGGAAATTTAGGAGGTTAATTAATTAATTTGATTTAATTAATTAAGAAGAAAATGATCAAATGTGATGTTAATCCAATCATTAATGTACTTGTTGGATTAATTAAATAGATGTGATTTAATTAATTAAGAAGAAAATGATCAAATGTGATGTTAATTTTGCATGTCTATATTTTTCCCCTCTTTGAAGCAATGTACTTGTTGGATTGATTGAAAGAATGGTGCCGCGGACATCGAAATTAAAATATTCTCTGATTTTGTCAGACACCGACAGAAAGAAGTATGTTAGTACATTTCCCCCTCGAGAGATCGAGCGAAAAGATCTAATTTGAGGTCAATCTTGTGACAGAGAGGTTCAAAGTGGATGTATGGATGGTTATGAATATATGATCTATATGATGATGTAAATGAGATGTTTGAAAGATGCTTAGAATAAAAAATCTATATTATCCAAAGCAACTTAGATGATTATGCAAATGAGATATTTGAATGATGGTTAGAATAACAAATCTATATTATTTTAAACACCTTACGTGATTATGTAATGTATGTGAGATAGATGAGATGGATGATGTTATCCTATGATGATATGACGTGACTGTGTAGGATGCAAGATAGATGCATTGTTCTAGCGTGAAAGAGGATAGAAGAATGAGAGGGATCAACCCTTGAATCCAAGAAGATGTAGAAATCCAACAAGTCCCCTAGTCGTCGAGTCTTTATTGGATATGATAATGAATGATGATGATGCATTGCTTATACAAGGATGGGAGAGATAAAGAGCATACCCTTCTTTATGTTTGATAACACAGATAGGTACGATGCATCAAGGTATTAAGAACCCAGATGGCATTGCGACTAGTGTGATGGACTTTGAGTCGTCAAATAGATAGGATTACTCTTGTTCACACAAGTGACAAACACAAACTTATTTAGAATGCAGTTCAAATATTCTAGACATCTCGGGCCAAAACATAAAAAATGCAGGCCTTCTTATGTGGTCAAGAAGACACCTAAAATATCCTTCCTACAAACAAAAACAAAGTATACATGACAAAGTTATTTTACAAGAATATCCAACAAGAAAATCAGATAAAAAGATAATGATCATTTCCCCATTCCTTTCTCTCTAAATCTTTCTATTTAGACATCATCGAGAGATCCTTGGAATGAGCTCAAAATGAGATAAGTCTAAACAAGACCAAGATAAAGTAAACAAACAAGCTAATGTTCTTCATACTGCTAGCCAAGACTAAACTATGGTGATACCTAATGCTGATGTCCATTGTAGGAAGGCTGTATTCCTAGGACATGTTGTGATCAGGGTTTTGATGAGATTGATTGGATGATAAGCTATTGATACTATGAGCTGATCAACTTGCTTGCTTATTGACCTAGAATTAAGACTTTCATGATTAGGTGTTCACTTTTGAACTTGCTAGACTTGCTTCTAACTGACTTACCAAAGGATGAAAGTGATGATGCTTTATTATGAGTGGTGATTATTATGGGTGAAACCGGGACGAGACAGATGCACCATTTTGGGTTTTTTAAAATGTTTTGAGGCTTTTTTTGGAATTTTGGGATGTTTTACAATTTTTTTTGGTATTTATGAGATTTATGACGAAGAGACTGACCTAAAGACCTATCCTAGGGGTCTCGGGAGCTAATCCATAGATTAGCCTTGCCTACGTTATACACACAAAGACCACGTAGTTCAACTAATGAAAGACTTGACTCAATGATAAGATATATGGGAAAACAGATAGCCATTGTGACAAATGCTTAAAGGATTGACCTAGGGTATGAAATAAATGGACAAACGGATTGTCATTACGATGAAAACCTAAAGGACTAGCCTTAAATGTCTCGGGGGATGATCAAAGATCAACCTTGCCTACGTTCAAGATCAGAGACGACGTAGTTCGGATGATATTTTTTTGATGTTTGCTGACATTTTGAGATGTTTTGGATTTTTTGATATGATTTAGATTTTTTTGGATTTTTCATGGATTTGACGATTTAGATATGGATATGTGATGATATCAGCAATCGATTTTGTGATTTTGTTAAAAATCAAGCTAGGGTTGATTGATCAGATTGATGGATTGATAGTTTGACTAAGTGTGTTATGTCAAACAAAAGTGATAATGCACTTGTAAACTCTAGGAAGTTGTGTTATCCTAGAGTAAACTCGTACACGAGGGGGTAGTTTGACTAAGTGTGTTAAATCAAACAATTTGATGATGGATTGGATAATTGGACTAAGTGTGTTAAGTCAAATAAGATGATAATGCACTTGTAAACTCTAGGAAGTTGTGTTATCCTAGAGTAAACTTGTACATAAGAGGATGTTTTGATTAAGTGTGTTAAGTCAAACAAGCTGATAATTGATTGGATTTGATTGATCAAGATTGATGAAGCTTGATTTGGAACAAAATTATTTTGATGATTTGATGTGAAACTCATGTGCAAGTTAGATGCGACTGATATTTATTGTTCAGATTGATGTTTGATGAAAGATAAAGCTTAGTAAGGAACATCATCTTATCAAAATATGCCATGGGCTAGTGATTTGGATTTTTTTGCTCACAAATTCTTTGACCAATCTAATTTTACGTCTACCAATGTTCATGGATGAACGGATGATATGGCTGGAATGTTGGATTTATCATGGATGCGATAAGACGCTTTCACCTGGAATGGTGCATGTAGATGCTTGATTCTACACATGATGCCTGTTTGCCAAGTTTTCATCATGGTACCTTTCCAAAGCGCCACTAAAATGGTTTTCGCTAGAGGATGATTTTTTTCTTTACTATTTTCAATCATTTTTTTGATGTTTTTGGTTTGTTTATATTTTTATATTTTTTTGTATTTTCTGAGAGATTTTAAGCTGATATTGATGATTCTATCATAATGTGCCATCGATATCCTTCTTGAAGAAGGTGCTTTGCCAAGATACGTGCACTTGAAAGCAAATTTTGAGAAATCCGTTATGCTTTGTTGATATCGGAGTTAACTCTGTCTTTGTGCACACATCGTGATAGAGTGCCTTTTGAATCCTTATGATGAAGGGTCACTACCAATACATGGTCAATGTGAGAATTGGATATCATGCGTGGAGGCGTGGATGGCAGAGTGTGTTTAGGAATAAAATATGGATTGGTTGATAGTTTGGAACCTTTGACTCTCCAAACTTGGGAAGATGAGCAATAATGGGTGGATACAGAATTGTGCATAGAATTAGGACCAAAAACTTGATATGCTTTGTACATTGCTTGAGAATCTTGATTTTTCCTTTGTGGACATCTTTGATGGATACTTTTCCCTTTTTCATTTTTCCCCATAGTTTCTTTGACTAATGGAGTTTGATAGGGATAATTTTTCTTTGTATTCTTTGGTATCCACTTGTATTTGATTTATCCTTCATGCTTCACTACTTCTTTTTCTTTGATGTCATTCCTTGTGCTTTGATTCAAATATTTGAGTTGATGTTGGTCCCAATTCGTGGATGGGGTGATGGGTGGATGAAGATTCATGACATGGCTAGTTGTAGCATTGACATTGGTTTCATCATAAGGATTCTTCGTGCTCCCTATGTTGATGTTTACTTGTGACAAAGTTCCCCTAGGCAGTTTTGTGGAAGTATCACTAATATGTTTATATCCCTTGATTGTCGAATAACCAAGGCCTTGATGCTTAGGATTGCCAATAATTTGCACTGGTTCTAGGATACCCTATTCTTGTAGGCCTAATCCTTTGCCTTTATAATTCATTTGTAGAAACATTTTTTTTGCAATAGGATATGATTTATCTTGGAAACCAGGTGCTAATCCTTCTTTTCTCTATCGTAGATCTTCAAAGGTGCTAACTTCTTCATTGATAAGAGAGCTTGCTCTTAAAAAGGTGAGTGATCCAACTTTATAAGTGATAGGATCCTCCATATGTGGGATGACTTCCTGATTGATATCTTTGGCTTGATCTTGTGAGATATTAGATTTTAACACTTCTTCAAGAGGTGTTGATGATTCATTTTCCACATAAAAGTCTTCCTCATGATTCATTCCACAAGATGTTTCTAATTTACCACTTCTAGAGGAGCCTTCTTCATGATCTTTTTTTGATATGCCTCTAGATTTTTATACATCTTGGTCTTGTGTACAAATGTTAAGAGTAGGAGACTCTTGTTCCTTGGTAATGATGTCAAGATTATGAGACTCTTGTTTTGAATGAAGATCATCTACATGTCCATCCAAAGAAAGCATCTCATGGGTAGATGGAGGAATATGTGCTATATGGCTATGGTCATCATTTGTGACATCTTGTATAGATAGAAGAATTCCCATTACCTCATTGTAGTATTTTGGATATACGAATTCTTGATCTTGGTTAATGTCGAAATTTCTTTCAACATGCTTTAGATCAAGTTCTTGACATGGGTCAATTTCAAAGGGTGGATTGTCTACAAGGGATTCTTGGACATTTTTATTAGGAATGGGAAGTGGCTCAATATCCTTTTGATCTTTGAGGATTCCTTCACTATCTATAATCATGAGATGGAAGGATGTCAATATGTCTTGGAAAGGACCATTGCTAGACCTTGGTGATAGAGGTTGATCATGCTTTGGAATAAGTTCTTGAGATATGTCCTCTAAATTATTAGGCAATGTAGAGAAATTTTTAATATGATCATTGGGTGATGGATCATGGATTATATCAATAGGATCAATTAATGTTAACACATCTTGAAATAGATCACTAAAAAGTGGCTCTTGATGTATGGTGATTTGATCACTAGATGGGGTAGACATATCTTCACAGTGCTCATTGATGGATTAATTTTGATCATTGTCTTCAACTATTATGGTGGAGAGATTGTTAATGTCTTCAACCATAAGATCAAATGATGTTAATGTTTCTTGGATTGGATCATTGTTGGGTATCGTTTGTGAGTTTTGATCATGATTAAAAAATGTCTCTTAGTGTGTGTTGATTTGACAATTGGCTGAGATGGAAACATCTTCAATGTACTCATTAATGGATAGATCTTGATCTTTGTTTTCCCCAATTGTAGAGGAGAGATTGTTAACGCTATCACTAGTGGTTGAATTCTGATTGTTGTCCCCAATAGCTATTAGCTTTTGATCAATTAGGTCTTGGATGAGATTTTTGAGTTGAATACAATTTGATTTTGTGTGTCCCTTTACTTTGTGAAAATCACAAAAGTGCTTCTCATCATACCTTAGTGGTTTCACCATGGGCTCTTGATAATTCACATAAATTGGGATTTGAATGAGATTTTCCTAGATTAGTTGTTGCAAGACAGACTCAATTGGTTCCCCAAGTGGTGATTATTTGCATTTGTTACCTTGTGGGATTCGTACTTTAAATTGACCTTGTGGCGATTGATTTTGGAGATGTGGTGATTGGGTTTGTTGTTGATTTTGTTGATCTTGATATCCAATTTCTTGAGATTGCAGATATTGTTCTTGATGTGATTTTGGAGACAACTTAATGCTTTGATGGCATGGTTCAACCAATGGAAGTGTGTATTGATTTTGGGGTGGAGATGTCTCTTGGCGCAATGGATCAACTACTTTGGCAAGTGAAGCAATATAATCCCGCAAAATTTGATCTTGATTTTCTTGATATGGCTGACTTGTTTTTTTAGCAAGCAGATTTGGCATGTATAGTTGTGGTGTTTGCATGGAATCATGGATGGATTGATCTTGAATAATTTTTTGATTTGGTATGACATTTAGATTTGACATTATTGGTTGATATTGAACATTTTTGTGGTTGAGAATCATATTGCCTTGATTTAGGTAACTTTGATTTTGCATGGGGTTATCTTGACTTGGATCATTATGTGGAGTTGCCAATATACTGCTGGGATTTTGAACAACCTTGGTTTGATTTGCAAGCATATCTATCCCAAAGTTTACAAAGTGCAGATTTGATATGTTCATGTATGGTAAACTTGTATTTGGTATGTATGGAAAAATGTTGTTTGGAATAAGACTCATGCATTGAGTGTTTGGTTGATAGATTTGTAGGTTTTGGCTTTGATTGAAATCTACCATAGGAAAAGATGTTCCAAAATTCAAATTGGGAAAACTCACATTTGTATTGTTGAGGCTTGGAGGAGATAATGATGCCATGTATGGATTGCATAAATGTGAGTTTTGATAATCCATTGGCCTTGTGACACTTGGATAACTTGGTTGAATTGGATTACTCATGACATGTATGATTCGAGTTTAAATTCCATGTTCCTCTTGTCTTTTGACCTTCTTGCAAAAGTGAACCTCTAAGGTGTTTAGGACCAATGATCAGATGAAGGATGAAAGGGGTAAATGATATGGGTGTTTAAGCTTTTAGGAACTTTGGATCAATGCTAGATTTTAGGAATTGATTTGATTTGATTTTGAATAAGGAAAGTTTGACTAGGTGTGTTAAGTCAAACAAGGTGATAATGCATTTGTAAACTCTAGGAAGCTGTGTTATCCTAGAGTAAACTTATACACAAGGGAGTAGTTTGACTAAGTGTGTTAAGTCAAACGAGGTGATTATGGATTGGATAATTTGACTAAGTGTGTTAAGTCAAACAAGATGATAATGAACTTGTAAACCCTAGGAAGTTGTGCTATCCTAGAGTAAACTCGTACAAAAAGGATAATTTGGCTAGGTGTGTTAAGCCAATCAAGGTGATAATGAATTTGTAAACCCTTAGAAAGTTGTGTTATCCTAGAGGTAAATTCGCTCAAGAGGATTGATAATTTGACTAAGTGTGTTAAGTCAAACAAGGTGATGATGATTTTTCCTAAAAGTCTAGCATAAGTGATGTTTCTAAAGTTCCCGAGAGTTTGTCTGTGAGATGAGATTTGATTGATTTTGATTGATGTTTTAGATGGGTGAAGTGTTTGACTTGATCCTAGATGAACCTAAGAGGGTCTTATTTACAAGACCAAGATATTGAAGAACATGTTTTTCCCTAAGAATAACTCAAACCAAAAGACCAATGTTTGCATGGAAAGCCATAAGATAGAAGATTGCAAGCACATGTGTGGTTCGATTGTCTGTTATCTTGCTTAGATTCGGTTCTTTTTGACATAAGCACTTTCTTGATTATGTTTTTTTGAAAACTGAATGTCCAATGTCCTAATTTTCTTTCATCCCACAAAGTGTATTATGTGGAAATCAAGGAAATCAAGGCAAAGGTTACCTATTGTTGACTTTGGGAGAAACAAATTGAGATGTTTGAATGTTTAGAAGCTTTCTAGAGATAAGAACCCCTAGGGACAAGCAGTTACAAGTGGAAACCTCCAAGGTATTTGTTCTCTCAAAGGGTTTGAAATTTTGATGATTCGTTGAATGTTTGTTTTCCACTGTTTTGGATCTAAGCAAAGTGTTTTCGATTCCAAGAACATGTTCCTAGGATGAAAAGATAATATTTGTTGGGTTCCCACTTGGATAAATCTAGCTGCACATATTCAATGTAGATGATTAGATGCTTGACCACACAGAATCTCCCTTACAGTGCACTCGCTTCTCGGGTCAGCCAAGCATCAGTACCCATGAATCTCCCATGGCATACTTTTCATCTCTACAACAGAACCGCATGTATACGTGGGGCAAATTCAAAGGACATGACCTTTTGTACCAACAAATAGATAAGATTTTGGCCTTTTTTAAACAAGGGGTTTTATTTCGGACTTTCTGTTCGTGGAGATTGACCCATGCGGTGAGAGACCATTGCTGCCCTTCTCGTCTGAGCCAACCGTGTGATACTAGATTTTGTTCCAATACCCACTTTTATATCCCGGCTGGAAGTACACTTGGATTTAGTGTGTTACCGGTTGGGTCATTCCCTTGGGTGAGTACTTTTTTGCCACAAGGCGAGCCCTCTAAGATAAAAAAAAGCAAGCAAACATATTCATAGTTCGATCAACCTTTATTTAGAAATAAAGGGAGAACACTCGCAAGATGTTTTGTTCAATTTTATATCCCAAATCAAAGTGTGAAGGCAATCTTTTAAATAATTTAATAATATCACTAAGAGACTTTTGATTTTCAAGATCGTCGTGAAGCATGAGAGAAGCGCATACGCCTTTTAAATAATATTAATTTGTGAAAAAGATTGAAAAACATGAAAATCACTTGTTCATTTTAGACCTCAAAAGCAATGATTTTTATTCATTTTAAAGCACCAAAATGAGATGTGAAAGTTGCCTTGTTCCATTGTTAAATCTGGAAACCAACTCTTGTAAGTTTGTCCTAAAGTTTTTTTTAAACCCTCTGTCGTGAAAATTGAAATGTTCTTTTTAGAGTCCCAAAAAGATGTGAGTTGACTGAAAATAGAAAATTAAAGCATGAAATGGAATCCCTAAGCATTTAAAAATGCTTTATCAACTTCAAATTTGATGTTCAATTTTTCAATTTTTTTTTTTTGTTTTATCCGCCTTGTTGAGAAGTACCTATAAAAACAATAGTTATAACGTTAGAAAATCAGATTTGGAGGGACCCCATATAATCATCGATAATAAGATAAATAAGCATTACAATATTAACTCATATCAAAATAAACAAGCATGTGGCCAGTAGTTTCTAGTTCTACTTTTAGAAACTGACAAGTTGATCCACTTTTTCTTATGATAAGCTTGGCAACTAAACCATTAATGGACATAAGCTTTTATGTATATATGAACTGTTCTAAAAAAATGAGATATATCATTTCCAAGCTTTAATGACAACCATCATTGGTGAATTATATGAAGGCTCAAAGGTAAAATTTGTAAAAGAAGCATACGGTCCTTCTATCAGTCGATGCACTCATGGTAGTGTTTGATTTATAAAAGACTAGCGTCACATGAGCGTAAGAATTCATAAATGCTTATTTCTATGTTGGAGTGCGTGTGTTCCAGAGTTGCCAAAAGGTCAAACCAGATACTAAAATTAATCCTAGACCAGTGAATAAATGAATTGTTGAATTTTAATCCGACATCAAAATCAAACCAGATTGCTGAAATCCCATCTAACAATGACTCATAAATGGCTTTGACAAATAGACGCCTCCTTGAAGACCTTTGTTTTTTTTTCCAATAAGTGAAAACCTATGGGATTGCGTGATGGTAGAAGAAAACAACGCATTCATTATTTGGACACCAACACTAGACCAAGCAAGATTAACAGACCCTGCGTAGCATTTATATTTAGATATCAACTTCAAATAAGGACCAATGAGTGCGCCATCCATCATACCCCTTTAATTTCTACAACTCACAGGTGAATAAGGATCTCTATGGTTGTATTTCAATTTTCATATTATGGCTCGTTCCATCTATTGCTATGAAAGGATCTCTACTGCCTACACTAGACTTTAATATATACCCCACACTATCTATTGGCGGTACCAAGTTTCAACTGCATTCAGATCTCAACGAAAAGCATTCAATTTGTAAAATATTTGCTCCTCCAAGCCACTTTGTAAAAAAAAAAAGCTGAGGAATAAAAGACTAGAAAGTTGCAGGTGACTGCAAGCCAGGGCGCATTTGTTATTTAAATCACAGTTCCATACAACTTCATTATTTTTTTAAGAATTTGTAACCCAGAACAGACCACTTATAAATCGCCCACCTCCCATAATCAAAACAAATTATTTGTAAACAAAACGAGTGCCCAAAATCTTTTGAAAATAAAAAAATAAAATTCCAAAACTAATGCAACTCGCAGGTGAATAAGGAGGACAACGAATTAAACGTTTTCAAGCAAATGCACTTGTTAGGTGTAAAGTCAAATTCTCAAACCTATACTAGCATCCTCGCTGCCTGCGAAGAACTGAAAGGCTTTGTCAGGTGTTCTATCTGTAGGCGCATGAATTATAAAGCGACTGGCAGGTGTAAGGCTATATCCATTTGTTTTCTGTGAACATAAATTTGAGCTTGTTTGAAAATCCTAAAAGTTTTAAATGCAGTAGTGTAGTCTTCTCGTGGTGATGGAGATAACAAGAGTAAAGAAGTGATATTTTATGGAAGAAGATAAAGAGGAATAAATAATGAAGCAGACTGCCAGATAGTGGGTTATACGGTTGCCTCTGAAATTTTCACTTCTCATTTATTCTCAAATGGAGTGACTATCGGATAGGGGTTATTTGCGTAGGAAACCATGTGGAAGAGAGGCGAAATGATGTGAGTAGGTGAGATTTGAGTCTCAAAATTTGTGGAAGAAATGCAAAATCTTGATGAGAGGAGAACTAAACAAAAGCATGGAGTGATGGAGACAGAAAATGAGTAAAAGGCGTCGCTAATAATGATGATAATTTATGTACCACTATTCACACTGAGCCTTATGAAACAAATTATATTCCAAATATCTGTCATTTATTTGTCAGCAAAATAACGTCAATTGAAAGAGAAAATAGTGAAATACCTGATCACCTATTCAAAATCACAGAGTTACCTGTCGTCCATTCCAGATCACATAAAAGATTATAGTAAAAGAAAATTAAAAAATGAAAGCGTTAGTCTTAATCAAGTAATTCAAAGCTTTAAATGCAGATAGACATAATGACGAAGTGGCATAATGGTGCGCTTTAGTAGAAGCGTAGACAAAGCATGAGTGATTTGATCTTCGCAGGCAAGTTGTTACAAATCACCAATCAGCCTTGCACCCTTTGGGAAGAAAAGCAAGAGAACAGGTTTTGTGAAACAAAAAATGATATGGAAGCGGTGAGATTTGCTTCTTACGAGAATCAAGGCACTGAGCTATTGAAGAAGAAGTAAAATCTTTAGAGACCACTAAAATTTTGATTGAAAAAAAAACTCTTAATCACCCATATCATCACAAAACCTCTATATAAACTACTCACATTCAACAGAATAACATGAATATAGCGTCTTAAACTTTCGATAAATTAAAGGATGACAAACTTTTAGAACCCCATTTATCTTATGCCCCTCTTCCATTCGTTAATGAAATAGCCAAAATTTAGCTCATTTTAAAAACTTAGTGAGTTCGAATATTCAATGCATGAATCGGAATTAGTCAAAAGATAAAAAAATATCAAAAGGGTGTCACTATGGCGATATGGAAGATTAATAGTGCAGATTTTTTAACAAAAAATTCACCAATAAAGAACATAACAAGCTGATCTAAATTAGACATGCACTATCCAAATTAATTGGATCATGCTGAAACAACTGTGATAGTAACATTCGCCCTCTTTTTAGCGTTGTTTTGTAGATGTCAAAATTTGTAAATGTTAGTATACTAACAAACCAACATGACAAAAATAAACATCCTTATGAAATAATACTCTATGTTAAACATGTTAAATTAAGACATTGAAACAACTAGAAATGCCAAATGAACTAATTGAAAGCACAAACAATATGGAGAACACCTATTCCATATTGGATTGGTGCTCCTTGAGTATGTGAAGGAGCCCTTTCCCAATCCTTGCCAAGCTAAGTAATGAAAGATATAGTATGATGAAGAGAAAAATTAATTCTCAAGGGTAGAGGGTAAATTTGCATGAAATTGTGTTGTGTTTTTGAAGGAGAGGAGCCTTGAATTTATAGTTGAGTTTGAAGAGAGGAGAGGCAATGCTGAAGAATGTGGGATTAATCCCCAATAAATAGGAAAGAGCCACTTGTCACAATGTCATTGGCCCATGATTGTGCAAGTAATGGCCAATGTGCCCATTTGAAATTTGAAAAATGGTATTAAATGCATGTAATTGAAGGATTTGGGAGAAAATTTGCTTGGCCAAAAAAATCAAACAAGGGGAGTTAATGAAGGCATATTCCTTGGGAATATGCCTTGCGATGAAAATAGGGGTTTTTAATAAATCAAAATAAATGATTTATTGTGCAAGTGAGAAAAGCTAGATGATGGGACATGGGTTTAGATTAATTTAATCATGATTGGATTAACTTAATGAGGGATTAGGTGATATGACATTTTGACTTAGTCTTGTGGGTTAGAATAAATAAAAATGAGAGGAGATAATGATATTAGATATTTAATTAAATACATTTGATTTAATTAAATCAAGTAACTTTAGGAGGTTAATTAATTAATTTGATTTAATTAATTAAGAAGAAAATGATCAAATGTGATGTTAATCAATAATGTTAATTTTGCATGTCTACAGTTATTTATACAAGTTATGCCCTAAATTGCCTAAAATAACTTCATACTGACTAACCTTAGGGTTTTAGAGACCTAAATCCCTATAGAAATTAACTTAAAATTGGATTTTAAGCCACATGGGACTAGGTCGCCCAAGGTGGCAACCTAGTCCACCTAGGCATTTTTAACTGTTTATCGGTAATTAAAATGTGTTTATTTATGTTTTTCAGGATTGTCTCCTTAAAACACACTAAGATAAGTCTTTGCATGAGGATTAAGGGGTCATCTTGGCATAATAATGTATTGATTAAGTGATGAGAAGCCTAGGAGAGTGTGAAAATGCTTTACAACACTTTACAACACTTCTACACAAGGCTTGGAAAGGTGTAAAAATAGATTAAAAAGCATCCAAGATCATAGGCCAAAGTCAAAATGAGTGAAAAGTGTCAAGGTATACACTTTTTGGCAACACATTTATCCCTCACTTTAGTGAAAGTATGAACTTTCTTCAGATTCACACTAAAGTAGCCACATGATTCGGATGGTCAAGGGTGACAAAGAAGAAGAATGGGGAGAGAAGGAGGTGGTCAAACCCACAAGGATTCAAGATTCTAAGTCAACTTGACATCAGTGCAAAAGACATTCAAGGGTGAATGCATTACAAAAAAATGAGATACATGATCATTGAATAATAAGGTTTAGTGTGAAGAGGGAAAAATATGTGCTCACTCTGCGACCACAAAACATCAGGTCATCCGTGGGGTGAGTTGTCCCAAGAGGTTAGAAACATACACACATTTGGTATGTACTCACAAAGGTGGCTATGGGGAAAGTCATGCTGCTTGTTGGGCTTCCCACTTAACCATACCAAAGTTATACCTTGTGATAACTTTGATAAGGTGCCACAAGAGAAAAGTGATTTTGTTCAAAGGGATTTTGCTTTGTTCGTGCAATGTATCAACCTAGGAAAGATTATACGTAAATGTCACCAAGAGAGGAAAATTGCTAGTGTACTCATCTTGTATGCAAGAGATGCAAGGGCTCATCTTGTATGCAAAAGAGGAAAAATATAGATGTCTCAGTCCTAAACAACATTGTGTGTAATGTTTTCAAGAGAAGGAATCACAAGAAAAAAGGAGATCACACAATGAAATGTGAGTGGTGATGTATGCCCCCATTTTAAAGGAATTGCAAAACACCGCACTATGAGAAATTTATTTAAAGTAGAGAAGAGAAGAGGACATGAGATCTTGTTTGGAAATCCCTATGCCGAGTCATATGGTTTCGAGAAGCTGCATCATGAAGAGGGGTGTATGTCACATGTGAGTCAACTTTAAGAAATGTTGTCCACATCCCAAGCTTTCTCTTATATGTTCATGAAAGGTTAAGGGAAAGTCATAAGAGACAAAGACAAGTGATATATGAGGGAGAATGGCTAACTAACCTCTTTCCCCCACTTAGTGTAGGACAAGAGTGAGCCGAAAGGATTGAGGGGTTGCAAGGTTGATTGAAAATCAGGATTGATTAAAGGAAGGAGGTGCCCAAACATAAGGGAGAACACTAAGTTCCTTAAGATGTTGGAGTTTGTGACTCAAGGCCTTACACTCATTAGTGTGATGACCATGAACTTGGTGGTAAGTAGAAAAGGAATTTTTGTTTGAACATTTATTGTGAGTGCGAGGAGGAAGGGATATCAAGTGATCTTGGAGGAGTCTTAACAAGATACCCTCTTGATCGAGGGGAGAAGGGGGAGTCTTACTTATTATAGGATGGCATATCTATGCAAGGCTCTAGAGATTGTGAGATTTTGGATACTCCTTTAAAGGAGTGTGTAAAATCCAAATCAGGAGTAGGTTGCAAGATGACATTGGCTTTAAGCAAAGAGTCCTACGTTGGTGTAAAAGGATGACTTGTGATGGTAGGGGTAGAAAAGTGATTAGGGATAAAGTTGGTGTGGGAGGAAGGTTGGATGGTCTCAATTAGAGGACAAAATCCAAGACCATGATTGGATGTTTGCATGATAGGCTCTATAGGGTTGTAGATACCTTGTTCGTTAGCACCACAACCTTGTCCACTATAGCCAAGTTGTTTCATCATATCCTAACCTTTACAATAAAGCTTTTCCAGCTTTTTTGGATCAGGTGATTATTCATCATATGCTACATTGGCTGAATTAGTTGAGGTGGATGCTTCAAAAGGATCTCTCGAGTCTTGTGTGGACAAGACTACGTTTACCTTATTAGAGTCTTGGTGTATGATCTTGGATTCTCCCAGTAAGGGAGGGGTGAAGTCTAAGGAACCCCAGTCATCATTAGGAGATTGGTGATTGGCTCAAGATGTTGTGCATTATGTGGATGTGTAGGTTCCACTTGGGTGGTGAGTGTTAAGGTGTGAAAGTGATTCTCTTTGGATTTTTCAATGTTTAAGCAACTGTTGGGTTCAGGATCAACATTGAGTGTGTACACTTTTTTTATTATAGATGTACTTCATATTTTGATGAAATGTGGAAGGCACCCCATTCATAGCATGAATCCACAACCTACCTAAGAGAAGATTGTATGAAACCTCCTGAGGCATAACATTGATTGTGGTATCTAATGTGGCCATTCCAACTGTAAGAGGTATATTGATCACATCGAGCGGTTTCTTAGTGACGTTGTCAAATTCTCTAATAGAGAGAGAATCAGGTTGGATGTGGGACCTATCTATGCCAAGCCTATGCAAAAGGATCACACTACACACATTAAGGTTAGAGCCTATATCTACAAGAGTTCTCTTTATACCTTTTGTTTTGTATTGAGATATTATCATGAAAGCTTCATTTTGTTTTTGCACATCCAAAGGAGGGAGCTCACTTTGGTGAAAAACAATGTCAGCATTTATTCCATGAATAATAGCTGCTATGTCATTTGATGTCTCATTAGAAGGGATAGGAACTTGTTGTAGGGCTTCTTGCATCATCTTGTGGTAGTGAGGGGAGACTTAAATAAGGCCCCATAGGGAGATCTTAGTAGGAGTATTTCGTAGTTGATCAACAAGGTCATACTCCCTAAGGAATGAATTTAGGTGAGGGGTAGCAGGTAAGATGGGAGGATTAGGTAAAGGTAAAGAAGTGGAGGGTGATGATTGGGAATGCAGGTTGTTGCAGGTATAATGTGTATGAGCAATGATATTAGGACTCAGTTGTTGTAACACATTAGGGGTAGGCGGGTAGAGGGTGAATTCAGATGTGGGTTTAGGTGAAGGAGGGTAAAGGATGAGTTGAGGTTGAATAATATTAACATCCCCTTGGGAAGGAGAGTCAATGTTATCCTTGGATTGCATCATTATATTCTCCCTAGGAGGAGAGATTTTAGGAGAACTACAAGCCGCGTGTTCATGGCATTCAAGGATTGGTTCTTCTAAAATGACCTCGTCATAAGTAGGGGAAGGATAATTGATGGGATAAGCATGAGTGGGATAAGGAGGAGAGGGTTCTAGTTGGTCAACAAAGGTATCATTCTCTTGTCCCATAATAGCAACCCTAGTAAAGAGTGACAAGCAAGAGGTTCATCATATGTCATGGTGTCCTCACAAATAGGGTGGTCATCAAGAAGAGGAAAAGAATGAGTCTCTTGCATGTCCATGATTGGATCTTGTTGTTCAAATAGGCCCTTCCAAATGTTGAGAACATGAGGAAATAGGGAAATAAGGTTAGAGATCTCAATCATTAGATGCCTTGAAACCAATATATCCTTCTCACAAAGGTGTTTGTCATGATTGGTTTTGATGATATCCTTATTAACTAAAGAATTGTCACAAATAGGGGAAGTCTTAGGATATGAAGGGAGACTAGGTAGAGTGGTGGCAATTAATTCCTTTTGTATGGTTATACTATCGTCCCAAAGGGAATGAGGAGAAGAACAAACAAGACCATCATGGCGTTCAACGATTGTAACTTCATTTGCCAAGATACCTTCTTCACTAAAAGGAGAGGTATCATGAGAAGGAAAAATGTGATCATCATGATTATCTAAGTTTTTATTTTCTTCTAACACATCATTCTCACAAATAGGAGAGATAGAAGGGAGGTAGGTGTAAGACAATCATTAATCTTTCTATCCACTAGACGCTCATATCAAGGGAATGTATTGAATGAATTTTTAACATGTTTGAATAGTTTACAAACAATATAAAGAAAAAATAAAAATGTAAACATGTTTGAAGAATTTACAATGCAATATAAAGACTGAAAAGGAAATACAATTTTTAGATGACAAAGAAGGCAATTTATTGATTACACTGTCAATGATCTGAAAATGAAAGTCCCTAAATGCAAAACTAAAAATTTACAAAGCATGAAATGAGCTAATTTATGCTAAATTTAATAAAATAGAGTTAACAGAAACACAACCTATTGATATAGGTAAGTAATGGCACAAAACAAAAGCCCAAAAATAGGGTTTTCAGCTCTGTAAGGGGTAGTTTTAGAACCTTGAAGGGACTAGGTCGCCCAGAATGGAGACCTAGTCCTCCTAATGATTTTTTAAAGAATTTCTAGGAGTTTTGGGCTTATACAGGTGGTTTTTGTATAGGGTAATGCAGGATTAATAGAAAAATGCAAAATTACAGAAATATTTAGTGTTCTAAGATGCAAAATGCAACCTGAATGCATTTTGAAACCCTAGGATGCACTTTCACTAATGCAGTATGCAACACAAGTTAACCCTACAAAAATGATGGACTCTAAACCAAAAAGGAAGGATGTAACGACTTTGGGTTCACCAAAATGAGCCACCAAAAACATATGCAAGAAGGGAAAGATGACTCCCCAATGAGTTCCTAGGGTTTTTCACCCTAGAAGCTAACTTTTGGAGAATGGCTCTCTTTCACCTAATGCTAAACTTTTGGTGTTCATTCAAAGGAAGGGGGTTTTAATTTGGGGTTGTGAAGTGTGTGATTGTGTATCTAAATGTTGGAAACTGAAAATAGAAGCTAAATATGAATGTAAAACCTATGAAATGTAAAGTGTTGGAAAACACATTGAGATATACAAGTATATACAAGATAACCTAGTAAATATGCACTAATTAAAACAAAAGGTTAGATATGAGATGGGTATGCACTTGGAACCTTGTAGAAGATAGAAATGCTGCTGGATTTGATGTTGAGGCTAAAAGGGACACTTGTGCCAAGCTGGGCGATCTAGTCATTTTTTTGGGAAATTCCCAAAAACTGGTTTGGAGCCCGTTTCTACCAAATGGGTGTCCAAAAATGTCAAAACCACATAAAGACCTATCCAGAGGGACTAGGTCACCATTCTTAGTGAGCTAGTCCTCTTCAGGATTTTTGGAGTTTTCGAAGAGGAAATGAAAGCCCTCTAGGTTTGGACCCTGGTTCTTCAAAGTTTCCCACTTCTGAAACTTTGATATTCAGGCTTGAGAGTGGTCTTTGGTGGATGATTTGACCTTGCAAGAAATGGGAGGTCCTCAAAAAGTCTTCAATGATCTTAAAATAACCTGAATCTACAAACACACAAGAAAAGAAGGAGAAAAATGTTAATTGTTAGGGATTAGGGGTTTGCCTTGGTCAAACCCCTTTTAGGTAACCAAACCAAAATGAATAGAAAATAATGTAATGAAAGATGAAACAATGGAGCAATGGAGTGAGTTACCTTGCCATGATGAGAGACCTTGTGTTGTTGCAACAATCATCCCTTGAATGCTTTAGAAATGGTGTCTTGTTGACTTGGAAGGATCAAACTCTAGCTTGCTTGAGAAGAAGAAGTGGGTGAGAGATGAAGTGTTGTGTGTTGAGAGGAAAAATGGGTGACGCATAATGAGAAATTAGGGTTTTGGAGGTTATTTATACAAGTTATGCTCTAAATTTCCCGAAATAACTTCATGCTGATTGACCTTAGGGTTTTAGAGACGTAAATCTTGATAGAAATTAACTTAAAATTGCATTTTAAGCTACATGGGACTAGGTCACCCATGGTGGCAACCTTGTCCACTTGGGCATTTTTAAGTGTTTATTAGTAATTAAAATGTGTTTATTTATGTTTGTGAGGATTGTCTCAGTAAAACACAGTAAGATAAGTCTTTGTATGAGGATTAAGGGGTCATTTTGGCATAATAATGTATTGATTAAGTGATGATAATCCTATGAGAGTGTGAAAATATTTTACAACACTTTACAACACTTTTGCACAAGGCTTGGAAAGGTGTAAAAATAGACTAAAAAGCTCCAAGATCATAGGCCAAGGTCCAAATGAGTGAAAAGTGTCAAGGTATACACTTTTTTGGGACACACATGGTTCTCAAATCTCCCCACTTTTCCATGAACTCTTGTGTATCATATATACCTTGCAACTTCATCTACCCTTAGCATTAAAATTTAATTACCCTAAAATAATTCATATTAATCTAAAAAACAGCTTTAAGCTTGACTATAGTTTAAGAAATTGGTCATTGTACAAAATCACTTAATTTATGTTATTATTTAACCATCTCACAAACATGTAAGTAAGGCGACTCATCTATAGTTTCTATCTAGATTGAACATGATCAATATTTTTGTCCTTAATTTATTCTTCTCTTACATAAAAATAATAGCAGAGTCCTCTTTCAAGAATAGTGATTTCACTACCAAGGGCTTCTAGGGATTAGTAATATCACCTTGCATGCAATAGCACTTTGTGTTGGTACAACATTTAATTTATCACATTTTGGATGTAATTTTTCCTTGAGTTGTGTGTGTATGCTTGACTATGTGCTTCATCTTCAAATCTTGCCCTTTGTGTGACCATGTGCCATTAGGTTTTGTTGTTCCTAATATTATGGCTTTCATATACATGCATTGTATGAGTTAGTCAATTCCATCCTTGTCTTGATGACTTGTGCTCTTTTGCAGTCATGTCCTTGTCTCTCATGATGTAGTTTCTATTCTAAAGGAAGTAAATTGGTAAACATTTGGTCTAATGCAGTTGTTTCTAGGGTATTTTTAAAATGTATATTGGTGCTCCTATATCTATAGTCTTGCCTATTTTTTCTTTTAGAAGAGGGTTTAAATTCCTTGTAATAACAACACATATGAATTTCTTTCCTTTCATATGACCTAATTATTGGAGAATGTCAAGATTAAGAGCATTCGAAAAAAACTTCCACAAATAAAAAAAATAGGAACAATAGTATGTTTATCAATATACAATGAAGTGTGTGTAAATACAATGATCAAGACTTGGATATATAGGCAAAGATGAGGAGGTAAGAAGGTTGGAGTGAAACTTTGACTACACCTCCATAGATGAGATACTTGTGAGCTCACTTGACAAGTGTGTGAGCAAGTGTCAGTAGGTTTCTCAAGTCATGATGACACATGTCTGAATGCTATGAAATGATACAAAAGAAAAAGAAGCCTAAGTAAATTTAAGCTAGGTGTGAGTAGGTCAATCCTAGAAAAGTGATTAGCTAACTTGGTATGATAATGAATCTATTTACACTAACACCCTCCTTAAGTAAAAATTAGGGAGTAGTGTATTCACTAATTATGAGTCTTAGCTACAAGCCATGCTAGGTACTCATATAAAAATTTCTCAAAAAGTCGAGTGAAGAAGAGAAACCCAGTGGGGAATAAAACCCCTTTCCAAAAGAGAATAATGCAAATGTAATGAAATGGAATGTAGAAGTGAAGACGATAAAAGGACTCATGATGACCCACCAAGGTCAAATTTTATCACATAAGTACATGAAATTTTCCTCCCATAGGAGAGAAAAGAGAGAATATGTGACCACCCAAAAAAGTGAACTGTTGAATTGCAGGTGAGGAAATGCTTCTTCCCAAAATCGAGATGACAAGAGAAACCATGTAGCCTCGCCTCAAAATGATGCATGTAGTGATGAAATATGACTGACATTGGATCTTGAAGATGATCCAAAAATGCTGAGCAACATTTCTCCCCTTGGGAAGAAACAACACCATAAATTATGTAAGATGACTTCCCATTCTCAATAGGAATATGTAGGAAGTACGATGAATGTCTTTGAATTTTGCACATGAACCAAAGATTGAAATGATGCTAATGGTTCTCAAAGATATCAATGCGAATGTTGATGTGTTGTATATGTTAATAAGATAGATTAGGTACCATATGTGGTTCAAAAATAGGGACCTTGGATGTATGACTATAATTGGACCGTGTTAATCTGATACTGCAATAGAGGATGTCAACATAGATGATGATCGAGTTAGATAGGTCAAATCATGAATGACTACACAATCTATCACAATAGAAGCCAATGTAGGTGAGACAAGAGAAATATATAAATATGGCAATGGTGATGCAACTTTATCGACACTTATATCAAACTAAAGATGAATGTCCTCAATGGTGTCATCCAAATCTACAATTTGAGATTCTACAAACAAAGATGTAAGATCTAGTAGATATGCATACCAATGTGGTGGATCTAGAATGATGATGAGAATGTCCTCATTGAAATAATCACATGAGAACTCAATAATGAGTCAACACCAGATTCAGATGTAGCAACTAATGATGTGGGAGATGAGATATCAATGCAAGCCATTTGACTACATTGTTCATCTCCAAATGATGATGTCTCACAAGATGTCTAGGTGATACTAGATAATGTTTTTACATGCCTTGGAACTAGAGGATAAAGTAATACAATACCATTATTAAAAACAATTTTCTCCATTTCCTCAATTTTATGAAACTAACATTCTTCTATTATATGCCTTCTCTTTCCACAATATCCACATTTTATTTTTAATTTATTAGGAAGATTATGAAGAAAACTCAAATGGAAGGGGTTTAGTGTGAGATATATGATCACATGAACCAGCAAACTAAAAAACAAAAAACACCTAGATTGCGAAATTCTGATATGCATAAAAAAAAAGTTTGCAAAATTTTGATAATCGGGGTGAAAGTTATGCCCCATCAAAATTTTCTTACAAATATGACTTCGGGGGTTAAAATGTTCTATTAAACAACATCAAATAAAAAGTGTATCAATGTCAAAATGTCAGCAACAAAATTAGCTTCTTGCTGACTATTCACAGTTGAAAATCCGACCCCTCGTTTGCAAGTTATGGAAAAAATGAAACGACTCCCCCTTTTACAAGCATTAAACAAGTATGTAGTTATCTTGACCCACTAATGGTTAAGAGGAAATAGTCAGAGTTACATTAAATGCTACATCAAACATAAAACTTGCTTAACAACAAATGTGTAAAATATTTAAACTAAAACCCGAGTCAAAGGGGCTAAGCGCATGCAAAGGAGGCCACGTGACGAAGTTTTGGTCGTAGAGGCCGTGTGAGGAGCTGTTGGAGACTCTTCAAAAGCTCGAGTCAAGGGGCGTGAAGAGAGCCATTAGATATTTAAGCTTCTTAGGCGCGTGGTAAGAGAGGTCTAGAAGGACTTTAACTCATAGCAACAGATCACAGACTCCTGTAATTGATGCCACAAAATCCTTCAGAGAGTCGTTGGATGGGTTAGCATAGGGCGATAATTCAATGGCTGGCAACACATTTCTTCTTTATGTGTATGCTCTATGCTGTTGCACCATCATTGGATTCTAGAAATATAAATCTCCTTCACAAAATTTGGTCAAGTAATGAACAACCTAGTGCAGACGGAGTAACCTTGGCGCTCTGATTTAAACTTTGGCCTGGTCTATTGTTAGAAGATGATGAATAAATTCAAACTGCTTTGCAAGGATAATATAGCTAAATTCTTCACACAAAGTAATCACACCTCGAAAGGAAAGGCAAAGCATATTGTGCTGGAGTCGCGTATGATGACTGAATGGGATGCAAATGAGGGCGTTTTAGAAAGTGCCACCATTGTGTCGATATGCCATGGATCTGGAAGAAAATGGCTGCCAAAATTCTATGGATCTACAATAATTGAATGTAGTTTATAGAACATAAAACGTGGAGGATTCTTTGCTTGTTGTAGCCCATATCAGCGACCCATAAAACCCTGCTGACCGTTGCAGGCAATGCAATGTATGGTGCAGAGTAACAGATAAAAAAGCTACAAGTAACTCTTGTTTACATACAGAGAAATGAGAGTTGAAAGAGAAGAATGATTCTAAAAACTCTTCATGCCTTTAATCTACAAGTGCAATGATTTTTCTTCAAATGTTGAGGCGATAAAACCCCGACCACGGTGATCAGAGCGAAATCAAGGCCAAAGAAAGGGCTCTACCGATACCTAGATAAAAAACAAAAGAACTAGGTGCTATATGGCATGCCACCTTGAGGAGCCTGATTATGAGTTTGAATATGGAGAGTTGTCAAAAGTATTGACTCAAAATGCGAAGAACCGAAAAAGTCGCAAGAAATTATAGTAGAAAACCTCTAAAATAGGTTGAAACGGCAAAAATATGTCTGCACAATAGGCTGAAACGGTCAAAATGGATTTACCCAACAATTCACCATCGAAAAATTCATCATTATTAATAATAGAGATGACTGATATTGTTGTATAATCGGTTTAATAGAATAAAATAAAATATATTGAGAAAAGTCTTCATTTTTATTATCATAAATCAAATTTTCTAATTGTATATGCGATGAATTATCCACAACAATGAATTGTTGGCGGTGAATTTTCCACTATATGGATTTGTCATGGTGATGAATTATTGGCAATGAATTCTCTGATGGTGAATTGTTGACAGTGAATTTTCCTAGAACTGACCAAAATATCTATAGAATGCAAATATCTACCCAAAGTAGTAAGTGGGTAGAGGGAGAATTGCCACTCTACTATTTTTACTTATTTTTGATCGGTCACTCTACTAATTTTTATTTTATTTTTGAACTTTTCGTAAAATAGGCATAGAAGCCCAAAAAATTGCAGCAATTGAAAGTGAATAGAATTGACAAAATCAAAGGTTTTTTTTGATTTCTTAAGCCTTTTGGATGTAATGGTGGTGTCCACTTGGGTCTATGACTCTTCATTGAGAGGGCTATATGCGGGAGTCACCTCGATGCAGGAAGGAACATGCTCTCATGGCTCTAATACCATGTTGGAGAATACCAAGATGTAGAGCATGAAACAAACTTCCACAAGTGAATAAAATAAGAACAATAGTATGTGTCTTAATATACAATGAAGACTGAACAATGATCAAGCCTTACATATATAGGCAATGATGATGAGTTAAGAAGGTAGGAGTGAAAAATTGACTACTCCTCCATAGATGGGACACTTGTGAGATCACTTGACAATTGTGTGAGCGAGTGTCAATAAGTATCTCAACTCATGACGAAACATGTTTCAATACTATGAAGTGAGAGGAAATGAAAAGAAACCTATGTAGACTTAAGCTATGTGTGAATAGGTCAATTCTAGAAAGTTGACTAGCTAACTAGATATGATAACGACCCTATTTACACTAACACTAATTTATTTTCTTATGCTTTTGGCCTAGCAAATATTTAAAAGTTATTTACATCAAAATTTTATATTTTATGCCCATATGCCTTTGCACTTTTCTTCTATTTCATAGTTGAATTTTTATTTCTAATCATTGATAACCGTAATCTATGAGAAAAAATTCATTAGAATTATTACTAATACCTCATCTTATTAGCTATATCATCTATAGTACATTAACCCCCTTGGTTCCATTCCATATGGCCCTTGGTTATTCTTATCACTATGACTTTCACATTGGATTTTTCCCAATAATAATATGTTCCATACTTCCATTACCTTGTATTACTTTCCTTACATGAGTATTCACCTTGAGACATGTCACTAGAGCTTTACTACATGCATAATATTTTAGGCCATTAGGTATTCTCTCCCCTAGTGCAATCAATTCAATCAACTATCTACATGTGCATTCCTTATATTATTTTACAATTCCTCTATTGCATGCTCAACCCTAAGAATGTTGTACCATAGTTTTGATGACTAATGACTAGTCACCATGCATTGCCTTTAGTGGTGGTGGACCTACCTATATATCAAGTGACATTTATGTCACTTGATGTAGATAATTTATATTTTTCATGCTCATCATACATAGTGGCAACAATCTGTTTATCTTCATACAATGTGTTCCTTCATTTTGGTAGTAAATTTTCAACATCATGTAAGTAATGGGTCTATGGTTGTTTCCTATTCATAGAACAAACATTGAACCTAAAGGATAATTCTAAAAGTGAACCAATTTTATGGCTATTTTGATCTCTATAATTAGATTCCATGGGGTCCTATGTGGAAACCAAAAATTAAACCAAATTCCAAACATGTTAATTTCCTACTAAGAACTATTTACCATTCCTAGGAATTTTTGACTTGTAAACTATTGCATAGGTTTTTGTGACCATGTGAGTGGTTGGTTCATAATTATTTTCTAACATTAATACAATTCCTTATACCCATTCTTCATGATTTTTGGATCTTTGAAGGTGATTGGGCCATATGATATTTTATTCCTCCATTCCCTAATATTTGTTTTCTTGTGGCTCTATATACTTCTTTTGTCAAGAAATTATGAATTCAGGGACTCCAAGGCCTGCATCCATCTTTGGTGAGTATGTAATTATTCATTAAATTCATATAAAGACATGAAATTTTGTTGCAAATTATATTAAGCCATGTGTGATGTAAATTTAATGGTTTATTATTCCTATTATAATTTCTCCTTGATATATTAGCTCATTTGTGGATTAATTTGGCTACTACTTATAATTTTGATGTTTCTTACATAGTGGTGAGGCTTTCCATGTTGTAGGATTGTCCTTATTATTCTACAATAACAAGGATGTAGCATTTTAATTCCTATGACAAAACTTTGGAGTGATACAAGATGGATTTCTTCTGGTCATGATGTCTTTTTTCTCTAGAAATGTGTGCTACTAATCCTAACATTCCTAGTTTTAAGTGTTAGAAGAAAGAGGAGTTTGTCATTGATGATATTGTTGGAAGCATGAGCATGTGGGATAAACAAAAGGTACATATTGCTATGTATTACATTGTTGTCATTGATATCTTGACATTTTACCCAGGTAAGAAGATCATTGTATAGATCAATTTGGGTGGCTTCAACATGTTTAGGATATTTCCATAAGTAAAATTTATAAGAAAGTTTGATCCAATGAAGAAAATCGTGTTGGGAACTGACAACTTATCAATTCTGGTGATTCTCTATATAGGGGATCTAGTAATTAGGCCTTCTTTGGTTCACTATTGAATTTTTTCTCTACAATTCTAGTTTAATTTTTTTGGTTGGTAGAAGTATCTAATTCTAGAGTTTAATCACATTTTGTCTCTTGGTGTGAAATTTACGAGTAATAGAAGTTTGGCTTGATAGCTACGAGTATTTTTCCAGTTCTGTGCATATGATTTAGAGAATGCACACTTCTCTAGGGTTTGGATTTTGGCTTTGCGGATTTGAGGAGATGTTGAGAGATGTCAGTACAGTGTGCATTCTAGTTATAATGGTGTTTGGAGGTTCGTGTGTCTAAATGTGATTGTATTGTTGATGAATTTTGAAATTAGGTCTTTTGCAATATCGACCTAATATTTTTCAATGTATGTGAAGCTTCATTAAGTATTGTGAAGTTATGTGAGAGATATTATAGGTCCATGCCTACCTACTTGATATATTACAATATTTGGTTTATGGAGTGAAGGTGAAAGATTTTGAATTTGAGTCAAGAAGTCATGTTTGGCATATTTTGAATGGTACATCTAATTAGGCCAACCTAATTGATTTTATAAGTTTTTATAAATGAGTTAGATATATAAATATAAGATTATTTTGAAGGTGTAAATTAGAAGTGACATGTGAGAAGAATTAGTGATGTCAATTATTCAAAGTTAGTGTGAATGTAGAGTAGAGAAGAGTGTTGATTTATATCAGTATGAAGAGTTTTGAGTTTGTATTTTGAGCTTCATTGGAACTATATTTATTGCATATGATAGATGAAATTGCAATAGTTAAACCTATATTGTGAGCCACAATTTCTTCTATCTCTTTTCTGCTTTGAGTGGGTAGTGCATCCAATTGGATAGTGAGTCCACCTGCAGTGAGCACTTCTATAATATACTATAATTGGTTACAATATATTATGAACTAATCCTCACCGTGGTTTTTCCCATTTTGGTTTTCCATGTAAAAATCCTTGTTTTCATGTTTTATGTGATGTTGGATTTTTGCATGTTTTTCTTCCTTACTGTAAATTGAAAAAGTTATGTGTTGCATGGTTAAATGTTTAAATTATTTATGTGTATCCTCCAAAGTTGGTTAAGACATAGAGAGGACCCAACTAAACATTTTTGAGCATCAAAAATTAACCAATTACTTCTTAAACATCCGCAATGACTAATTTTGCCAAGTTGTCCTTCTAACATAGATAATGAGAAAATTAGTGCACCAAATCTCCTAGATCATATGCCACTGAATGCACATTAATATAATTCTCAAATAAGGTAATAAAAACATCAACCAACCTTCCTCTGTGATCCAAAACTCAAAATAATAGTCCGGTGAGGAATTCAAATCGACATCTTTTCCTTTAATCAGATGTGTTGTTCTTCATTTTGATTTTTCGGTAAAAACCGAAACTAGACTATGGACTAGATGAATGACTTAGGTTACCATCAATGAAAACACTAGAAGCCATATTACAAAAAGATCTCTTATGGCCTAAGCTTTGATACCATGTTAGAAATATGAACAATAACCTAGATGAAGTTGTACACACTTCAAAGGATCAACCAAGAAAAATAACATCCACATGAATAAAGAAGTGTCACAATAAGAGAAATAAGATAACTTGATCAAATGGTGATCTATGATGAATTGATCTAGAATGATTTACAAATTTACAAGAGCCTTCCTTATATATGAAAGGAGAGAGGTAATTGGATAACCACCTTAGTTACAATCATTAAATTCCTAATACATAATTATAAATGCATGAGAGAAATATTAAATTCCTAGATAACTACATGCCTATTAATGAGATATGGTCCCATTAAGTACTAGTTTCTAGAATTCCACCTAGGAAACTAACTCCCAAGTAAACTTATTAATGATGTGAATAGGCCCTCACTAATATCTAATATGAAAATAACCCCATTCACACTAATAGGTAGTAAATGATGTAGTTTGATCAAGTCTTATTAATATAATAGTTTTAAAATGTCTCTTTGATATTGTAAGTGTGCGAGCAATAATTTTAAAATGAAACAAAAGAAAGCATTGGTTTATGATCATGTCCGCATCACAAGATGTGGACATGACAAATTCTCTTTTGAAGTTTGGATTTCATTCAAGAATTTGAATTTAATTTGAGAAGAAATATTTTGGAGTTAAATGTGAATTAAGTTTGGATTTATATTTTATTTAGATCTCCATTTAATTTTAACCGAATATAACTATTTTAGCGTTGTAAATTGTCACCCTTGAAAATTTAACACTAGATTTTCCCCCTTCTCATATTCTTGGACCTAATCATGCTCCTAATTTCCTAAATTATGCATTTCATG
The DNA here is from genome assembly GCA_007115665.2 of Sequoiadendron giganteum. NCBI lineage: Eukaryota > Viridiplantae > Streptophyta > Pinopsida > Cupressales > Cupressaceae > Sequoiadendron > Sequoiadendron giganteum. The sequence goes on from CM021107.1 coordinate 494,136,228, forward strand.
GCCCATTTTATCATTTATCAAGAAATGAAATGTGCAAAATCCAAGTAGGTATTTAATACTTTCCCCCCAATGCTTTAGATCTCGAAAAAGTGGGTATGGACAAGGGTGCCCTTAGCACACTTGTCCCCTCAAAATGGCTTCAAATTTAAATATGTCAAGGTTGAAAATTTATTATTTGAATTTCAAATCCTAAATGTCAGCTATCAGGATTTAATTTGTGGAAAATTAGATTAATTACATATAAATACATAGTATTTTCACAATTTTAATTAACATGAAAGAAGAAGAAAGATCAAGCAGTAGTGAAGAAAAATTATTATATTTTAAGAGTAGTCAAGAGAAACATTATGAAGACCTTTGTAATAATTCAATAACAAAGAATAATGTCAAGTTTTATGTGAGTTTTTTCATGTTTATGCATGTATTTTTTTGTGAGTATTAATTCTTGTAGGTCTTCAAATCACATCAAGAAAAATTGCAACCAAACTTTGAAGGTGATGTGCATGACTTCAGTCCCTAAAGGATATCATAGTTGATTGGTGAGTAACAGTGGGTTCTTGAATCCTTATTCATTTGTCATTTAGCCTCTATCCCTCAAAAGGATATGTTCTCTTTATCGTCAATTTTTCCATTGTGGAGGTAAAAATACTAAGATAGAATTTGACTAAGGAAAACATGTTGGGAAATCTACCTCAAGTTTTTGGTCGACCCATTTGAAGACTTAGGCGTTTTATCTCCCTTTCGCGCCTTTACCACCATACTGTGGGCCACCCTATTTTGCATTTGGGTGGTCTTACCGCCTTACTATGGCGGTCTGGTTCTAGAATGGCGGTGGCACAATGAAGTGGCGATGACCTAGATTACTATTACCTCCTTACCATAGAGGTGGCTCGATGGTGGCGAGGGAGTGTAGTTGGTAGTGAGCTAGTGAAGGTTTGGCTTACCGCCTTACTACAGGGTGGTCCAGTTGGTGGCGAGGCAATGTGGTGAGCAGCTTAAGGGTGGCGGAATGGTAGCATATAGTTACCGCCCTATTGCGGTCTGTACTCGGTGTGACCGTGGTGGTCATGGTGAGACCGCTGGCGGTCTGCCAGAGCAGTCACCGCCCTACCATGGGGTGACCTAGGGGTCTCCGCAGTAGCATGGTGAGACCGCTGATGGTCTAGATAGGTGGTTACCTCCTTACCATAGAGGTCAAGTATTCTAGATGTGGTAGCATGGTGAAGCCGTGACAGTTAGTGTTGGTGTTGACTGCCTTACTAAGAAGGCTTGTTCCTTAAGCCACGGTGATGCAGTTTGACCATTGACGATCTGTAATACAGTTACCGCCATACCACAATGGGAAAATCCAAGCCCAACGGTAGTGTGGTTGGAGGATGAGGTTTGTGCAGGAGGTTACCGCCATACCGTGAGGTGAACTAGACTAGGTAGTGGTAGTGTGGTGAAGTGAAGGGTGAGATTGATCGAGCTCACCTCTTTACCATGGCTGGGTGACTTGGACTCAGCAGTGATGCAATAGGAGCACAGATGAGCTTGGTGCAAGGTTCGACTAAGTTGGACCAGTTATCAGGAGAGATAGAGGAATGACTGGGTGACACATGGTAGGATGGAAGTGCCTGGTTGGCCAAAGACCAAAGGAGTAATGACAGTCATTGCAGGCTGATTTCTAGTTGGAATTGGAACCCGATTAAGGCATGGATTGAATGCCTGGGCGGCTCGATGTAATCTAGAAAAATTGGTTTCTTGCTCGAATGGTCAAAGCAATGTGAATTAAGGCCAGCATTCGGTGGAGTCATTGATGGTGATGTATGACTTAAAGAATTTGAATACATTGGACAGAGCCAAGCACGGTGGCTGAGAAGGTTAGAACGGTATGTTGTGAGGCCTTGGTGCTATGCTGGCTGAGAGGCTAGTTGAGACAGTTATGTCTAAGGAGCTGAAGGGAATCTATATAGTATGTCAAATGTATGACATTGCAACTATGTGAAGGTTCTAGTTTTGGGTTGCCTGCTATTATCCAAATGAACAAGATGTGACTCCTGTATAGGCTATGATCCTCAGATTATATTGTAACTATTTTATATTGCTGAATAATATAGTGGCTCAATTTTTTGGAGTGTGGGGTTTGTTACCTGAAAGGGTTTTCCCATGTATATCTATGTGTCATCATGTTTGTATTTCATGATCATTTTCTTGTGTTGAATCTATTATTAGTTTTGCATTTACTTCTCTCTAAGGATCAATGGGTGATAATTTGTGCCTACTTCTGCTTTATGGTACAATTGTTTGTGTCTTTGATGTGATTTTGAATTGAAATCATTAAGGCACTGTTATCTTAGATGCCTATCTTGATGACAGACCAAACTCCTTATCCCAAAAAAGTGGTATCAGAGCTAGTTGAAGGAGGTTGAGGCTTGATGATGCCAACCATTGACATCAAAGTCTTTTGCTAGTTGTTGAAGTTTTGGGTTTTCTCGTATGCTGATTTCTTAGCCTGGCAAGCTTGAGGAAGTCTAGAGAAATCTCTTCGTGATTGATCCTTCGATGAGTGGAAGTGTGTGATTCTTTGATTCAACACAGATTTTGAAAGATGTTGGAGATGATTGGGGTTGATCATATTGTTGCAATGTGATCTGAAGCTCTTGGCCGGTAACAAAGTTCCTGGTGCAAAGGGCATGAGGTGTGTCAATGGCTGAGTTGCAATGAAGTGTGGTGTTCATAATGGGTGTCTATGTGAGAGGCTACTTGGCGGTATGGACTTGCTTGTGGTGTTGATAAACTATGGAGATTTGTTTCTCTGGTGCTCTAATTGCATGGAGGCTATGAAGTGACCTTGGTGGTCTACAACTTCTGGATAGGTTGGTTCTCCCATTTGATTGTGCATGACTATGGTGTTGGAACCGGTCTAAAATGGACGTGTTTTTCTTCTGTACATGTGTTTTGTGCTTGCATGGTTTCAGATTCATGTCTTTGGCTCTGGAGGTTTTGTGTAGATTTTCCTAAAAATTCTATCATGCATTTTCATGTTTCTTTTCATTGTTCTAGTTAACCATGATGGTTGTGTACAAAATCTTGAGTCATCCAGATGAGAAATGAATATGGATATACGTGGGTGTTTTATAAACATTGTGGTTTTACTGGTTATGTGGAGCTGTTGTCTGCTATTTTGTAGATCCTGGCTTTCAGGGTGTGACTAGATGAGATAGCTGCAGTTTTGACTAGTCTTGAGGAGGGTGTCCTCTCTGCATGAGAATTTGGTATGTGTTCTTTCATTCAGCCTTTCTTGTGGTGTTTCTTGCAGGGTTCCTAAACTATGGTTCCTGCATTATGGACAATTTTTTGGCAAGTCAGATCTATTGTTGATCTGGTGTTTGAGTCATGGTGTTCTACATGGTTGTTCTCTTTGAGATCTCATTTTTTTAGTTTTCCAGTGTGATAATAGATTTTCAGGGTTGTCCTTTGAAGTGGATCTTCGAGTTGTGTGGCTAATAGATTAGCTACCTTTTGACTATTGTGAGACAACTCGGGAGTGGACTGTCAATATCCATGTGATTTCTTATGTGATATTGTAGATCTGTTAGCTAACTTTGTTTGTGGTCACCTGTGTATTGGCATAGTTGTTTTGAGATAAGAAGGTGAATGGCATTTTTGAGTACCTGAATAGTCAGTTATGGGGACTTGTAGCATGAAAATCACGATGTCATGGAGAAATTGTGTAGGATTTTTATAGTGATGGTGTGGTCTGAGTGATCTGGTGATCTTGGTGCAGTTCAGCGTTGTTGTCTGAGGGAGATGTTGTTGTTTTGCACCTAAATATTTTTGGATCAGTAGATGTTTGTTCATGATGCTTGGAGAGCTTTATTTCACATTGCAATGGGAGCTTTAGCAAAGACTAGTGTCCTTCTTTGAATTTTCATTTGCTATGTTATTTTTCATCCGCATGTTCACTATTTGAAGGTGTGCAACATCTTGGAGCCATGGAAGAGATTGTTAGTTTTGGCTGAGTTGCTAGTGGTGCTTGATAGGTGATGTTGGTTTTGGTTTAGAGTTTTTTGCTTTGTCATGGTTACTCTTTCTTAGAATTTTAGCATTTTTCTTAGCTCTTAAGACCATAGCTTATTCACTTGAAGCATGGTATCTCCCAATGGAGATGTGTAGATCATAGTGTCATGATAAGTTTTGAAGATTTGATAGTGGTCTGGGGTTTCTCTATGTTTTGAGTGCTTTGGTCATATCTTGGTGGACTTCATGGTTGTTGTAGTATTGTAGATTAGAGTCAGCATGAGATGACAGGTTGCTTGTGCTCATGGATGCATGGAGAATAAGGTGATGCTAAAATTCTTTTGTGAATGTTGCTACTATAGCTGAAAGTTTGAGAAGCTTGCACCTTGGTTGAATGCTAATTCAATAGAGACCATGAAGGAGAATGCTCTTGGGTAAGTCACGGTGACTTTTATATCTTGGAGGAGCATGTTTCCTTTTCCCCTTGGTCTACTCAGTAGTGTTCCTATGAAAGGTATTTTCCCATTATAATTTTCAGGTGTATTATGCTTTATCTTTCATTGGTATGAATCTGGAGGATTCATAATGGAAGATGGATAGCATTGTGTATCTCCTTGTTCTTTTGAGGACTGACAAGAGATGGTGTATGGGTTAGTCTGATCTTCTTGATGCTTACATCCATGGTGTTGTTGGGTGTTGTTAAGGATTTCCCTTTGGGATGTGAAGAAGATCACTCTTGCCACAACTAGCATTTAGAAGGGTTTGTACAAGGGCATGTTTTGATTTTATGTTTCTCTCTAATCTGGTCTTGTTGTTCCTATTTGTTTCATATGACTTTAGATGTCTGTCGAGCCATGATGGTCACTATTTTCTATGGTCATGTGTTTGTCACTTGAATGATGACACGAGGGGTTTTCCTTCTTCAGTCAAATATGGAACCTTGGAAGAACAATGCATGATTGATGAGCAAAAATTTTCTTGCAGTAGGAGGTTGTAGGTTGTGCAGATTAGAGTGGGTGTTCTTTGGAACTACATGATTAATTTCTTCTATATGCATGGACTAATGGACTTGGTATTCCTAGATAATTTGTGATGGTGGTTTTTTTGCACTCATCCGGACAGTGCCCTTGCAGTGGGAGTACCTGGATGTGTTTGGTCTATGACTGGTTGACACAAGGTGCTTGTTTGTTGTTGAGATGGATAGTTTTATGATGGCATGAGTCTTCTACTGGTTTTCATACCTTTGAGGTATGGGTGGTTGGATGGATTAACATGAGTTGTGGGTCCTATGTTCAGTTGCATGGGTTTGATCAGTTGGATGAGGGAACTCAGTTCACTAGTTGTTGTTTTGGCTGATTGCTGTTCTTGTTCTAGAGAATTGTGGTCCATGTCCTATTTCCTGTGTTTTCTTTGGTGCCTTCATTGCTTGCTGCTATGTTTCCTTTTCCACCTAAAGGGTCATTTTATTTCGTTCCTGAGAATGGTGCATTTATGCCTTGGCTTGTTCCTGTTCCTGCATTGGATGTTTTGGAGCAGCTGCCTGAGATGGTGGACATTTTGAATTTTGATTGCAGAGGTCTTGGTTGGAGTGTGAGAGCTTGGTTTGGTCCTTGTTCAGGTCTTTGGAGGAAGCCTGAAAGTCTTCAGCAAGTGGGAGATTGTTGGGGAATCTACCTCAACTTTCTAGTTAACCCATTTGAAGACTTAGGTGTTTTGTATCCCTTTTGGGCCTTTACTGCCATATTGTGGGCCACCCTGTTCTCTGTTTGGGCAATGTTACTGCCTTACCACAATGGTCTTGTTCTAGAATAGCAGTGGCATGGTGAAGTGGTGGCACCGTGGATGACTTTTACCTCCTTACCACGGAGGTGGCTTGATGGTGGTGAGGTAGTGCAGTTGGTGGTGAGCTGGTGAAGGTTTGGCTTACCGCCTTACCTTAGGGTAGTTCGATCAGTGGCGAGGCAACGCAGTGAGAAGCTCAAAGGTGGTGGAATGGTAGCATATGGTTACCACCCTACTATAGTCTATGCTCATTGTGACTATGGTGGTCACGGTGAGACCATTGGTAGTCTGCTAGAGTGGTCACCACCCTACCACAGGGTGACTGTGGGGTCTCCGGGATAGCGCAATGAGACCATTAATGATCTGGATGGGCGGTTACCTCCTTGCCATAGAGGTCTAGCAGTCTGGGTGTGGTAGCACGGTGAATCCATGATGGTTTGTGCTTGTGCTTACCACCTTATTACGAAGGCTTGTTCCTTAAGCCGCAGTGATGCGGTTTGACCACTGATGGTCTACTATATGGTTACCACCATAGTGCGATGGGAAAATATAAGCCCAATGACAGTGCAATTGGAGGTTGAGGTTTGTATAGGTGGTTACTGCCATACCGTGAGGTGGACTAGATCGGGTAGCGGTAGTGTAGTGAAGTGAAGGGTGAGCTCGGTCGAGCTCACCACTTTACCACAACTGGGTGACTTGGACTCAATGATGACGCGGTAGGAGCTCGGATGAGATCGATGTAGGGTTTGAACTAGTTGGACTGGTTGTCAAGAGTGATAGATGAATGACTGGGTGACATATGGCAGGATGGCAACACCTGGTTGGCCAAAGACCAAAGGAGTAATGATAGTTATTGCAAGCCGATTTATAGCTAGAATTGAAACTTGATTAAGGCATGGATTCAATCCATGGGTGGATTGATGCAATCTAGAAAAATTGATTACTTGCTCAAATGAACAGAGCAATCTGAGTTAAGGCCAGCATTCAGAGGAGTCATTGATGGTGATGCATGACTTAAAGAAGTCAAATACACTGGACTGAGCCAAGCAAGGTGGCTGAGAAGGTTAGAATGATATGTAAGATCATTGTAACCGTTATCTTTGACTATTATAGTGCTGCAAAGATGTGAACCTGTTGTGTTGCCTTAGGGCTATGTTGGTCGAGAGGCTAGCTGAGACAGTTATGTTTGAGGAGATGAAGGGAATCTATATAGTATGTCAGATGTATGACATTGCAACTATGTGAAGGTTCTAGTTTTGGGTTGTGTGCTATTCTCTAGATGAACAAGATGTGACTCCTGTATAGGCTATGAGCCTAATATTGTATTGTAACTATTTTTTATTGCTGAATAATACAATGGCACGATCTTTTGGAGTGTGGGGTTTGTTACCCGAAAGGGTTTTCCCCACATATATCTATGTGTCACCATGTAACTTGTCTTTCATGATTGTTTTCTTATGTTGAATCTATTATTAATTTCGCATTTACTTCTCTCAGATGATCAATGGGGGATACTCTTTTCCTGCTTCCGATTTATGGTACAGTTTTTTATGTCTTTGATGTGATTTTGAATTGAAATCACTAAGGCATTGTTGTTTTAGATGCCTATCTTGATGACATATCGAACTCCTTATCCCCAACAAAATAGCTATATGGCACAACCATTCCTCTCCTTTTGAATTTATAGGTACAAATAGGAAGAGGATTGGAAGAAGATTGAAGAGAGGTTACTTGTTTATGCATTCAAGTCCTAAAACTTCACAAGATATGAAAACTCAATTATCTTAGTAACAGACTAAGATCTGATAACAAGATCCAAAAGGAAGAAGACACAAACTAGGGACTTGAGGACTATGAAAGAAAATTTCAGTTTTAGATCTCTAGTTTGGGGCACCCTAGGTACCCTTGTCTAGTCAAATCAAGCTGAAATTGAAATCACCAGTGCACACATGTTTTCTCTATCTATTTTTGGTTATCAAATTTGTCTATCAACTTCCAGGTTGTCTATGTTCATATCATAATAGCGTATTTTCATAGTTAGCTAGTTGCATCATTACATTTCATCATAATTTAATTTCTAAACACACACACAATAAAAAAACAATACATAAATACTAGGGAATTGGATATCATGGGTTGGTTAACTCACCTTTCAAGTTGTAGGTTAATCTCATGCCTTTTCCCATCTTCAATTTTGTAAGTGTCATGCTTGGAAAGGCGACTAATCCTAATTATGTCCTAGGGTTTCACTTTTCCATCATCAGATTTTTGGTGAACCTGATTGATTAAGATTATAAACCTTCTAAAATCTAAAGAATATCATCTTAGATCTAAGATTAACATTACATTGTTTTACATCATCATTTACACATCCTTTATTGCATTAAAAAAAAAAAAAAAATTCAAAAATTTGCATATCATATTGCATTAAAAGTTCAAATAGTGTTAACTTCAGTCATCATAGATTAGATTTACATCTTAATTGCATTTTTCAAAATCTACATTAGATCACCTTAGATTTGAAATCAATTCTGAAAGTATATATTGCATTCATTTAGGTATTTTGCATATAGTCAAAAAGGTTAAAAAGTGCATTATTTTATTGCTAAAAGACATCAAGATCATCATTTTCATCTTTTGTGAATTAGGATTAGTAAATTTATATACTTTAGATCTGAAAATTGTATTTAGAATTTTATTTTATCTCTTAATTTTTTTGAAAATTGTTGCACACTTGAATTTTTCATTGCATAATCATAAATGAGTCAAATTCTGGAAAATTATTCACTATGACACCTACATTGTCACAAAATTGAACCATTAAATATTATAAAATATATTTAAACTTTAAATTGAACAGAAAAATTTGCTAGTCTAGAGCATTCTGGGCACCCTTGTCAAAGCTATTTTTTCTCAATTTTTTTTGATAGAACACGCTCAAGATCTTTTTTATGGATCTACTCTCCTTATTTTATTCACTATGCTATGACAATTTTAATTTTAGTGCCTATATCTTATTTTCATAATGGCTAAAATGTTTTGGTAAAATGTGAACTTCTTTGAATTCATTGGTGGATGTTTCATGTGCTCTATTTGGCAATGATTCTAATTCAGATGACAATTTATATTCGTTCATCTCCCAATGTATATCCCTTAATGAAGATATTTTGTGGCAAGAGGAGGAAAGCATTAATGAATTCATAAATAATACCTAGCCTAACCTTGAGAATAATGTATTCCTTTATCCTTTAGTGGAATGGCCTACTCAACCTTATCAGTAATCAACATCACCTACTTTACCACCACTTGAAATGTTTGTAATTTATAACCCAATTTTATAATTAATTTAAATTAACTGCATCTAATTGTTTACACTTATGTATTAGCCAAGATTATTTATGTAAAATAATTTCTTTCATATACAAATTATTTTAATAGTAAAGATAAATAATCAAGATAGTAAACTTTTCATGAATAATAATTTTAATAAATATTTCAAAACATTTTAAAAAATAATTATAATTAAAATAACTCAAAATTTAATAATTATAATTTAACATATAAAACTAAAAAAATATTTATAAGAAAAATGAAATATAAGAAAAATTATAAAAATTCTTTAATAAGATAATGTGCTACCATAACAAATTACATATTATTATCAAACAAAAATGAGAAAACCTCTCTTAAATCAATTAGAATTTTCCTTCACAATTTAGATATTTTACAATACATACAAATGGGAGGTCGCACCACCACCTCAAAATCATACAATAAAAGCTATATTTGATAAGATTTAGAAAATAAGAAGCAACAAAACTTTCTACAACAACATTATTTAGTTGTTGGAAAGCAACTACATAGTGAAAATAAAACCAACAACAAATGATTAGATCATATGAGAGTTCTATGCATCCCAATCTTGCTCAAAACACACAAACAACTAAAATAGGAAATGATTCATTTTATTTGTTGAGGTGATAGAAGGAATTAGAGGTGGTGGAAATTAGCAAAACTGCAGGCAATATCCAAATCCATTTCCACAATTGCCAATGTGACACCAGGTAGGAGCAGGGGTTCCCAGGTATCATGCATAATCAACATCCTGGGTGCACAGATAACCAAGGCATTCAACTTCTATTGAAACTGCACTAATTCTCACCACCACCATTATTAACATTATCATCATCGCAAGTTTTCTAGCCAATTCTGTGCTTTCCAATTTCATGGCCATTTTCTCTTCTCCCTCTTCTACTTTACTTGTAAATAGATCACAAAAGATGGCTCGGGTGAAGACCTCTTCTGCAACATCATTAAATAGTATTTAGATTCTTCAACTCATTATGTTATATGTCTCCCTTGTTTTAATCACAATGTGGACTAAATCCTCAGTTGGCAACTTATCCTTTTCATCCAATAAAAAGACATAAGCTATTGAGAGAAATCCACCTTAATCACATACAATACAATGTAGAAACACATTAAAAACCCATCTAATCCTAATCTATCATATTTTTTCAATTATGTTTCTCAAAATTCGTCTCTTATAGGTTGACTGATCACACATGAAATAGAATATGTAATGGAATGCGCACAAAGTTCCAAGGGAAGGTTGGAAAATTATATTGATCTATATTAAGAATAAAGATATTTGTTCCATCTCTTGGTTCAATAAAATTCTGTACAAATATTACTATTAGTGTTATTTCAATTGTTCAATATTTATTAATTAAGAATTTAGAAAAGATACTCTAGACATAGAAATTTAACATCATGCATTAATAATATTTAATCATATTCTCCTATCAAGTAAATGAAGCTTATTTGATCTCCTAAGGTTATCAAACTTAATTAAATAAATCAAATTATTTAATTAATCTCCTAAAGTTCTTCCATTTAATTAAATAATACCAAATATTTAATTAAATCTCTAAATGGTCATTTTCCTCTCATTTGATTTAAACAAATCCAAAAATCTAAATCAAGTGTCACATCACCTAATCATCAGCTTAATTAATCAAATCCATGATTCAAACTAAGCGTAACCCATGTCCCATCCTCTTTTCCCACTTGCAGAATAAATCATTTATTTTGATTTATTAAAATCTCTATTTTCCTCACAAGGCACATTCCCAAGGAATATGCGCTCATTAAATCCATTTGTTTGACTTTTTTATCCAAACAAATCTCCCCCAAAGCTCTCAACCATATGCATTTAATGCTATTTTCAAATTTCAAATTAGCACCTTGACCAAAATGTGCACAACCCTCATCCTCACATCTTGACAACTCGCATCTTGTCATTGGCTCATGAATGATCCCACATTCATCCAAATCCCTCAATCTTCTAACCTTGAATCTATAAATGCAAAACATTTCAACACAACTTGACCAAGAATTTGAGTATTGGCATTATCATCACTTGCATCTTGGCATCTTTTGTTTATTAGGGATTGGGAAAGGGCTCTCTTCTCACATCAAGGGGCACCAATCCCACTATGGGTTGGTGGTTGGTTAACTTAGATTAGATTTACATCTTTTAGATTGCACATGCATTACTTCATGTTTTTCTCTTCTATGTTTGATCAACAATTTTATATGGAGGGGTTTATTTCAATTTACTAACAATGGCTAATCCATATGTTGTCGGGAATTGCAAATTTACCTCTAACATTTTGACGCTAGAAGGAGGGCATAGAATAAATTAATCACTTTAAATTTTTGTTTAATTTGAAGGAATTGCTTCTGTATTTATTCTATGATCATTACTCTTGGAATTATGAAATAGGGAGTCCTTTATCTTTTATTATACTTGGTCTTTGAAAATTTTCAAAGAAAAATCTAACGTCATTATAATAAAGTTATTTTAAAGGCATTCATTATGATGGGAGTCAATAGTCACATGCGTAGGCAACCTTACATCTTTGATTTCAAGACACACTTGTCTCTTTTTCAACCCATTTGATTTTTTAAGTAAATTAAAGTGAGCGATTGTGCTAATAAAAGGTCAATCTTGTTCTGTCAATAAATCAGTTTGGTATGAAGCTCATTCAACTTTAAAATACCTCCTCTAGTTGCTAATAAACTGGTGTATTTAATTTTATTTAAAGCAGTTGATGCATCCACCAATATGAATTAGTTGAAGGAGTAACTTCTCTAGGTAGGCATCTTTGGTTTGTAGAATGAAGAGGACACTAGTATTGCTAGTTGTCACTGGTCAGAGCATTCTTTCTCAATGTCACAAAATTATCATAAAATAATGTTAATGCTAGAACATTGGATGATTTAGATCGGCCAAATGTGGTGTATGCTTATTCGCCAATATTGTTGAAGTTAACAAATATTATTTAAAGTAGTTGATGCATCCACCAATATGAATTAGTTGAAGGAGTAACTTCTCTAGGTAGGCATCTTTGGTTTGTAGAATGAAGAGGACACTATTGTTGCTAGTTGTCATTGGTCAGAGCATTCTTTCTCAATGTCACAAAATTATCATAGAATAATGTTAATGCTAGAACATTGCATGATTTAGATCAACCAAATGTGGTGTATGCTTATTTGCCAATATTGTTGAAGGTAACAATGAGAGGATTCGGGAGCGGTCACGGGCAGGAGAAATCAGAGTTCGAAGTTCAAATCAACGGAATCGGATCCGGAAGCGAAGCGAGATCAGAAAATCGACAGTCGAATCAGGAGCTGGAATTGAGTCAGAAGCAAGGTAAGGATGACCAAGATGTTGTGGACTCTGACGATAAAATACAGGTGGACCCTGGGGGAAAGGAAATTCTGGCGTTTATCCCTGCTACTTCCCCCATCGAAAAAAATGAGAAAGATAGTGGGGGAGTGGGGACCACTGGCGGTTTTGGAGGCAACTGCAAAACCTGGACCTCTCTTTTCGGGGTAAAACCTAATGGAAAGTCTTCCTTCCCTCCAATGCAAAATATCTCCTCCCTTGCTAGAGGTAAGTTTGCTATTTCCATTCCAGATTTGATTATAGACCATAATATAACCCTAATGGAATGAACTCTAGTTGGAAAGTTTATGGGTCCTAGACCAAATATTGAAGTGGTCAAGGAATTTGTTAAAAATAAGTGGAAAACCAGTGGGAAAGTCTTACTTGCTACTCTTCCAAAGGGTTTTTTTTGCTTTTGAATTTACCTGCAAAGAGGATATTACGGCTGTAAGAGGAGGAGGTCCTTGGGTGATAGGAAAATTGTCCCTGGCTCTAAAGAAGTGGTCCTCCCATTTGGATCTATCGAACTCTATCTTTGAGAATGTTCTAGTCTGGGTTAGACTCCTAGGCCTGCCCCTGGAATACTGGAGTGAATACATCTTCTTGGGCATTGCGAGTTCCTTTGGTGAGCTCCTTTCGATCTATACAATGACAACTGCTAGAAAGAGACTGGTTTTCGTGAGAATATGTGTGGGAGTTCCTCAAGAAGCAGATTTACCATCATCGATAGAGATACAATCTAAGCTGGGTTCCTGGGAACAAAATATAGAATTTGAAACCATCCCGTTTGCTTGCTTCAAGTGTAGGAAATCTGGACATTGGGCAAAAAAATGCCCTCTAAATGTCGATAATTGGAAAGATAAGCTAGCAGAACCTGGAAAAAAAGAATGGAAAAAAAAGAAGAATGACTCTAGAGAAGAAAGGAGGGAGAATAAAGAGCAGGAGTTGGAAAATATAGAAGCCGATAATCAGAAAAGCTCCTCAGAGATTGAAGTGGTTTCGGAGTATAAAGGTGAGTCCCCTTTTGAGCTTCATAACTTAAAGTCTCTCTCAAAGGAAAGAGGTATTAATGAGGGAACCCTAGCTAGAGAAGATCGGATCCTGTCTCCTTCCTTATCCCAAATGACAGTCCCTTCTGATAGAAATGAAGAGATACCGGGTTTGGAGGATATCCCTAGTGAGGGCCTATCCTTGGTTCTCAATATCCCTCCTCTCTCCCCGCTTTCTGATACTCTCCTCCCTTTGGGTATGGAGCACCTGATAGAGACCAGCTCTGCTGTTGGGGTTTTAGAATCCATTGAAAAATAGGATTACTCAGCTAACCTACCCAATAATGGCTTGTGTTGTCAAGAGAACGGTAACATGGACACATTACCTTGGGAACAAAGACTACCCAATGAAAAGGATTGGGAATCTAGTAGAGAGACGGACAGTCAAGATGAGACTGATAAAGAAGAGAATATATCAAAGAAGAAGTCTGGAAAAAACAAACAAGGGAAGACCCCACATAGCATTTCTACCAGATCAAGAGGTAAGGCAGATTGTGGAGTAACAAAGAATTCAAGAGGTAAAAAGTCTTCGAAAAAGAAAAGAGAGCTGGATAGCTTTAAGGATATAGCGGATGGGTCCCAGAAAACCATCCCAGAATGTCTTAACTCCCCTAGTCTATAATGAAGATTATGTCCTGGAATATAAGGGGACTCAATAGCCCCCACAAGTAGGATGTTCTTCACAACTTTGTTAGAGATCACAAACCTGATATTCTTCTAATTCAGAAAACTAAAATGTCTAAGGAGAAAATTGAAAAGATGAAACTCTTATAGTACTACAGTAACCAGGGCAATAACTCGAATGGTGCTTCAGGTGGCATTGTTAATTTTTGGAATAGCCACAATATCAAAGGAGATCCAATTCTAGAGGGTATGAATCACATAGTTACTAGATTCACTCATATAAGAGATAACTTCAGTTGGATTCAAATGAACATTTATGCTCCTAATGGAAAATTTATGAGGAAATCTTTTTGGTTGGAATTAGCCTCCATTAGAAGGATTTTTTATAAAGAAGCTTGGATTGTTATGGGGGACTTTAATACTCCCCTAATGAATCGTGAAAAATTTGGGGGATCTCAGATTAATTCAAAAAGTAAAGAGGATCTTCAAAATTTTATTGATACTCAAGGGCTGATCGATCTGGATCTTCTTGAAGCCTCCTTCACTTGGTCCAATCACAGAAAGGGGATGAATCTCATTTAGGTTAGATTAGATAGATCGCTGATTTCCAATCATTGGTATTTTGATTACTATTGTTCCCTTAAAGCCCTCACTAGAATAGGTTCTGACCATTCCCCTATTAGTCTCACTATAGATTCTATTAAAAAGAAGAAGAATTATCCTTTCAGATTTGAAAAAATGTGGACCTCTCATCTTGCTCTTAAAGAGGAAATAAAGAAATGGTGGAATATAAGTATTCAAGGAACTGCTATGTTCAGAATTGCTAAAAAATTAAGGGAAGTGAAATGTAATCTTAAAAAATGGAAAAAGGAATCTTTTGGAAACATCTTTAAGACTAAGTCGAACTTTAGATGGATCTAGGAGCAATTCAATTCAAAATACAAAAGGAGGGTTACTTGAATGATACTAAGGAAAAAGAGAATGAGCTCCTTATGAAGATGCATGACATAACTAGGAAGGAGGAGGAGTTTGGGAAACAAAGATCAAGAGCCCTCTGGCTGTTTGCTGGAGATAGAAACACAAGGTACTTCCACCTTTCGGCTTCTAAACACAGAGTTGTAAATAGAATATCACAAATAGATGTGAATGGAGCTAGATTTGAGGAGGAAGAGGATATTAGGATGCAGGCGGGCTCCTTCTTTAAACTTCTTCTCTCAGCAAGCACTAAAATAAACCAGAATGAGGAAGATCAGCTTGTGGAAGCTATACCAAGAGTTATCAACTAGGAAAACAATTCTTTTATGACTGTTATCCCCACCAACGAGGAAATCAAGCGGGCTATCTTTTCCTTTGATGGGAATAAAGCCCCGGGTCCTGATGGTTTCCCTTTATTTTTCTTCCAATGGCTCTGGTAGATTGTTGAAGAAGATGTGGTTAATGTTGTAAAGGAATTTTTTGGAGCCAGATGTTTTTTGAAAGAATTAAATGCCACTTTCTTGGTTCTTGTCCCCAAGAAATTTGGAGCTAATAACTTTGAGGCTTTTAGGCCTATCAGTCTGTGTAACTCGTTATACAAGATCATCTCTAAGGTCTTAACTTCTAGATTCTTAATTTTTCTGCCTTCCTTAATTTCTCCTCAATAGAATGGATTCATTCCTGGCAGACAAATCCTTGATTCTATAGTTATAGTTCATAAGAACATTCACTCCCTTGTTGAGTCGAAGATTGAAGGCTTCCTTTTAAAACTTGACATCCCAAAAGCCTATGACATAGTTGATTGGGTTTTTTTATTTAAAATTCTGAAAGCCTTTGGCTTTAATAATAGGGTTGTTCAAATGGTAGAACAACTTGTGTCCACGACTTCCATATCGGTTATGGTCAATGGTTCCCCAACCTCCTTTTTTTAGAGTTCTAGAGGTCTAAGGCAGGGTGATCCTATATCTCCTATTTTATTCACTATCATGGCGGAAAGTTTAGGTAGGAACCTGAAAAAACTGGTTGACTTTAAATTTATCTCTAGGCTTAGACCCTCTTCGGGCAACTTGGTGTGCTCTCATCAATAATTCATTGATGACACTATGTTCATGGGTCAAGCCTCTGTGTCTGAAGGAAAATCTATAAAACAACTGCTTGACAAGTATGGAAGAGCTTCAGGACAGCTGATCAACAATCAAAAAAGTTCGCTATTCTTTTTCAATAATCTAGCTCATAGACAGACTAAAATTGCTAGAATTTTGGATTGTAAGGTGGATTCCCTTCCTACCACCTACTTGGGTCTCCGTTTAAGCTTGAAACCTCCTGATGCTTTTTGGATATCGTTGGTGGATAGATTCAACAAGAAGCTTGCGGGTTGGAAAGGTGCTCTGCTTAGTCAAGTTGGTAAGCTTCAGCTCCTCAAAGCCTCTCTCCAGAATCTTCCTATCGATGCCCTGAGCCTCTTTAAGATTCCTGCTAAATTTGCTGATTCCATTGAAAAAATTCAAAAAAGATTTCTTTGGTTAGGTGTTGAGGAAAATAAAAGAATTCCCTTGATTGACTGGAATCTGGTCTGTAGACCTAAAAAGAATGGAGGACTTGGTTTAAGAAGAATCAGAACTGTCAATAAAATCCTCTTGGCTAAGCAAATTTGGAGAATCTTCTCTTCCTCTGGAGAGTGGATCGATATTCTAGCTAGCAAATACTTAGAAAACAACTGCTTTTCCATTATTAAGAAGGATCTCCACCTTCTTCCGAGAGGATCTATATGCTGGAATAACTTAATTATTGGAAAAAAGATTATAGAGGAAGGCATTGGTTGGCAAGTGAGAAATGGATATAGTACCAGATTCTAGGAAGACAGATGGCTTCTTAAAGAACCCTTGATCAAAATCAATTCCTTCAAAGATTGGGCTAAGAATTGCAAGGCTAGGTTTGGAACTTATGTTAAAGATTACAGAGTGAATGGTAATTGGGTGGACTTGGGCAGAGTCAGTCAGACTTTGGTCCCCATCCAGACTACGCTGATGGCTATTAGACTTAGCTCTGTGTAGTTGGAGCACCACGTGGTTTGGATTGATGACCCCTCTGGTAATTTTTCTGTGTCCTCTACTTTTGCTAAGATCACTTCCTCTTTGGATCATCCTCCCTTTTGGTCTAAAACTTGGTGCAAACATCTGATACCTAAAAGTAATATCTTCTTTTGGATTCTACTCCAAAATAAGCTGCTTACGATTGACAACCTTTGTAAACGTGGATTTCAAATCCCTAATAGATGATGTATTTGTAAGATGGATGCTGAATATGTGAGTCATTTATTCCTTCATTGCTCTTTTGCTGCTTCGCTTTGGGAAAATTTTATCAGGTTACGGAACCTTCCTTGGGTTTTCTCGTTGTCCATTGAAGATCTCTTTTCTCAGTGGAAAGCCCTAACAAGGAATCTCTTACTTAGGTCTTTTTGGGACTTATCCTTCCCTCATATTGCTTGGGGCCTCTGGAAAGAATGCAACAACAAAATTTTTAGGGATAAAGAAGCCTTTGTGGATTTTGTCTTTGATAAAATTGTCAGATCCCTGAAGGAAAACTTCAATGCCATGGCCCAGAAGGACAGGAAGACCATGAACGCGGAGTATTCAACATATGATCTTTTTGTTTCTAAGGAATGGAACATAAATTCTAATTTGTCTTGTCGTATTATGAAGGCCAAAAAGGACAGAGAGGGAGTTTGCTAGACTTTTCCGCCTAACGGGTGGATCAAAGCTAACTTTGATGGTGCGGTGGGATGTGGAGGATTTATAAGGGATTCCAATGGCATCTTCATTGGTGCAATTGCCTCACCTCTTGGTTCTCAAACTAATCACTTAGCGGAGGCAGCTGGAGCTTACCATATCATAAATCTAGCCCAAAGTCTTAACATTAAAAATTTAAGGCTCGAAGGAGACTCCAAAAACATAATTGACTACCTCCGTGGAAAATATCCACTCTCGTGGACCATCAATTCATGGATTGATGAAGCCAAACTGAAACTGGCAAATTTTGAAAAAGTTAAAATATCACATGCATATAGAGAAGCCAATGCTATTGCGAACTTTTTCGCTAATGAAGGAGTTAGGAGTAAAGAAGTGTGTTCCTGGCTAAATAATAGCGACCTAAATCTTAATGTCTATGCCCTATTAAACTATGATAAATCACATGGTAAGGCGACGTGTTATCTCTTTAATGAGGACAGGTTGGATCTATCACATCACAATCATTAGATTGCATGGGACCGAGCCCAGTGGAGTTATTTGCAAGATAACTCTGCATGCTTTGTGGGTTCTAAGATTTGGCGGGGTCAATTTTAGAAAGGCTTGTGCTTGGACCTACCTCACTGTGTTGACCGATATGGGAGGATACAGAAAGCGAACTGTGCCGGATAGCTACGAAACTCATACTAAAAATGCCAAGGTTTGGAACAAGATCAAAAAGTGGAGGGCTGATTCCTTTCCTGGAGAAGCTTCATGGCTTTGACTAGGAGGCAATGAATCTCTTCGCCAACAATTGGCACGATGGTAATTTGACCCTGTTTGGAAGAAATGTGGAGATCAACGAAAAATTTATTGCCGATGTTACAGGATTACCCATTGATGGGAAGATGTTTTTTAGGGACAAGGCTTTCTCTAACAAAGCTGTTATTAGATTTCCCAAAAAGGACAAGGAAAAGCAAAGCTTGGTCAAAATTGCTAATAGTTACTTCGATGTTGACTCCATAAAATATTTATGGAGAAAGGTTCTTTGGGTCATCATGGAGTACATCACGGTGGGCAGGCGATTTACTAAAGTTTATGGCTACCACTTTGCTCTTCTCAACCACTTCCGACATAAGGTAAGGGTCTCTATCCCCTATTATCTTTTCTGCTCCCTGAAGAAAAGCCTGGAGGACAATAAGAAAAACCCTAAAAGATTCCCCATTCTTCACTTTGGGTTAATTAGGCTGATTGTTGAACATCTTCATGTGCCCGCTCCTACCATTTTGGAAACCAACCTAGATTTTGAGAGTGATGATATTGAGCCTAGTGGCTCAGAGTATTTTCCTAACACTAGCTTGGTTAGAAAAGCCCCTAGCTTGCATGCTGGCCCTTCCAGGGAGTCGGGTAAAATCCGCGTTGAGCTTGAGTCTGTTTTCCCTCCTCCTAAGTTTAGCTCTGTTGGCAAGAAAACCCAGGTTGAAAGCCTCATTTCATACTCTGAAGAATCCTATGAGTCAGAGGAATCTAAAACCAACATTTCTGAGCATTGTGCTGACCCTAATATTTCTGAGCGCTGTGCTGACAAACTACCGGACATACACATTGTTGAAAATTCCCCTGTTAACACTAGTAAAGAACCCTCTCTTGATTATCTCAACCTTGTTAAAACCAATTCTGAGTCCCATTCCAAACTCTTGGATTGGACCTTCTCATAAATTAATAAACTAAAAATTGAAAATTGGGCCCTGCAAAGTAAGATCGATGAAATGGGCGCTAAGATTGCTGAGATGGATAAGAAAGAAGCGGTCCAGAGTAACAGGAACATTGACACCGAAGCTAAGAGCTTAAGGAATACCATCAGAACTGTCGCTGAAAAAAACAACTGTATAGCAAGACATAATGCTATAATTATTAATGCGATGACTGAAAAGCTTGACAAAGCCCAGTAGGGATCTTTGGTGGTTGATCTGGAAGATACTAAAGACAAAAGCCAGGACATGGAAACTGGCATTTCCAGAAGAACCCGGGCCAACTTGAAGCACAAGACCCCCTTACTCCGAAAATGGTTCAAACCTTTAAAAAGGGGGTTAAAGATATGCAGGATATGGAGGCGGAGACAGAGACTATTCTTAGGTCTCTGAAGTAATGGCTGGAGTTTCCTATGTTTTTTCTCTGCTGTCCTTTCTTTCCTGACCCTTCTAGTCCTTTTTGTTTGGTTGCTGCTGGTTTTTTCTTGGGCAGCTATTTTTTTTGGCAGAACTTTGGTGTTCCTTTTGTTATATTGTAAACTTTGTGGTTTCGGGTCCCTGTAAAACCCATTTTACCCTTTTATCAAAAACAAATATTATTGATGATTGAGGTCAAACAAATAGAGTGTATGATTTAGATCGACTAGAGGTAGCATACACACGTTCAAGGATAATTTCATATAACCTTGTAGGTTCAAGGCAAGTTATGATTGCATATTGTTGCATGTTCAAGGTATGTTTTTTTTAATGGTTCAGTGCTATGGAGTAGAGGCATCACAAGGCACTAACAATTCATATTATTTTATAGACCATTTTTACTTCAATCATGCGCCATGGAGTATTATTATTTCAAGCTACTTTTGTACTCCAATTCACTGTTACCTTTATTTTGTCTCCTATTTTAGGGGATATGGAGTTTTTGAATGATAAGACCTTCTTTATGATTTATTTTCCTTGTATTAATAAGTACGAAAGGTCCTAACCCCTTTAGCGTCTGAGTTCTTATTTATACTAGTTAAATTTTTGCATAGGCAGGGGCAGGGCCCCGAGTAGTTCCCAATCACATGCTAGGATAAGCGATCAAGAAATATTCACAAGCTTCCCAAAAATCCCTGACAAACCCCTTCCAAGAGTACCGTAGCTTTGTCATGCTCCTCTCACATGATATTCTGAGTTCGCATTCACTCATTCAATGTGTGATTGGATGTCATGAATCTTTTGTTTGCTATCATGATCACCCCCAATCCAAACTCATGCTCTAGATGCTATGCCCAGTGCCATCCATATACTATCCCTTAGAAATCTAAAAGCCTAAATAAATCCCATAGACCAGGGTTGATGCATTAGGCAGCTATCAGTAGTTTTCAAGAATGTTTGATTGTGCGTGTAGTAGGTGGAGGTGTGCAGATGTTCAGGTGGATAAAAAATGGAAATATTGTGGAAAATGAAAAGGATAATTGAATTAAATATATGGCTACAATCACATGATGTACATAGCACTATCAGTTTGGCACGAGTAGGAAGGATGTTGGAAAAAACTATAGGGATGGACGTATGTGTGAATGTTTACTGAACCTTTATTTCATGCATATCTTTCTATCATTAATTTTGTGAGATGACCACTCATTGATGATTTAGGTCAGTTGATTTATATGCCTAAACACTTTTACATGTCAATAAAATCTTTTTCTTTCATTTTTTTTGTACCCATGGAACAGGCAGTGAGCATGTAGACAAGCTAGGAATGGGATTTACCATGATGGTTCACATATGTATAAAAGGATTTCTTGGACATTAGATATCTATCAACACATTATATTCAGTGTTGTAGTCAATTGTTTGAACATTGTAAGATGTTAAATGGTGATATGACTTTAAAGAATGCAATACATGGTTTCCTTGCTTGGGGCGCATCATTTATGCAGTTTTATTTACTCCCTAGTTTGTGTAGGGAGATAAAAGGAGGGGGAGCGATACTCATTATTGAAAAATACTTTGAGGTGACTAAGTTTTTTGCAGACCTTAAATCATTTCAGCAGTTTGTGCACCTTATTCTACACTTTCACATGTTTTTATGCCCTGCCATCATCGCATTCTGATAGGATTTTGAATTGGACTTTACACTTGCCAATCACATTTAATTTAGAAATTTTATTAAAGTTCTTTCATTAAGTTTATTCTATGTGGATCCTACAGTTATTTCCATTTATGGATATGTCAGATGGTGCCAAGTCTGTCATTATTAGTATTGCAAGTTTTGTCTTTTTTTTTCACCACACAATCGACTCATTTCCCACTTACGCTCTCTTTACATATATCTGGTTTACACCTTCTGGTTTACGCCTTCTAGTTTACATATAGGGGTAAGTGCACCAAGATGGTTCCCAAAAAGGGGATTTAAGTGGACAATTTTTTTCTGAAATCAAGAAATATAGACCTTGGACGTGAAATTGAGGATAGTTATACTAAAAAATTTGAGATGGAACAAAAAAAAAGATCAAATTTCTCCAAGTCTACTTTCTAAAGAATTAATTTATTTTTAAAATGGTTGAGATTAAGGGGTTCAAAAGAGGGATGTACAAAAATTGGTTTTTTTTTGTGAGAAAAAAATAACATAGCAAATCTTGTACGACTGTCGTACGGTGAATTTTTTTTTAGTATTTTTAAAATCACAATAAGAAGAAGTTAGCTAACAGTATGTAGTTGATGCACAATTTTTGTGATAATTTTTTAATGAATATTTGATTTTCTACTAATTTTCGAAGTGGACACTTCCTGAAAAATAGAATTTTGGCCATGCTACCCCTACAAAATTTGGAAACTAATTGAATGTTTTTTATTTATTTACTTTTAAATTTGTAGAATGGATTCTAGATTCTAAAAATGTAATTTATTTGAAAATTTGATGAACGATTAATTTATAATGAAAAAAATACCAAACACTGCCTTTTGGGAAAAAAAAAATGACATACAAATAAAAGAAATTATGGATGAAAGGCTTAACATTTTGAGAAAGTGAAGAAAATTACATCGTTGGATAGCTAAGAGAGAACCCAACATTACCCATGTGCTCGATTGTTTTGATATTGAACCACGTGCAATCCTGACGGTGAGGATGAACTCGATTATGTGTTCAATATGGTAGATTTTTCAAAAACACATCTTTGGTTGTTGAGAATTCCCTCCAAGCCTTTGGGATGGTATTCCAAGAAAAATACCAATCCTAAGGCTCAAGAATTCCCAAAGAAAGATATAAAATGAGTGTGCTATAACACACTCATGTTAGATCTTAGTTTTGACATGGTTTTCGCTTCTACAGGAAACATGTCAACTAAGACATAATGCGAGCGTGTTATAGCACACTCGCGTTATGTCCTCTTTTATGTTAAATTATAATATATTGAATGTATTCTGATATATTTGTATGTTTGTATGTACATGTATGCTTTTATTTCATGTATGCATGCTTGTATGTATGTATGTATACCTATATGTATCAATGCATATATATTGTATGTATGCCTATATGTATGTAATATTGTATCTACACATGTATGTATGTCTGATTGTATGGATGTAGGATTATGTATACATATGTATTATTCTTGTATGTATGTATTTATGTATGTCTTTAGAGGGAGGGAGAATTTAGAGAGAGAGAGAGAGATTATGGAGAGATGTAGAGGGGGTGGAAGTGTGAGTTTAAGAGAGAGGGAGTTGGAGAGAAGGGGTTGGAGTGAGAGGGACCTAGCTAGGTAGGGTGGGAGGGATAGAGGGAGGGAGAGAGAGAGAGGGTATGGGAGAGAGAGAATCGAGAGAGAGGGAGAGAGAGGGGAGAGAGAGAGAGACATTGAGAAAGAGAGAGTTATGTAGGTAGGGTTCCAAAGGGAGAGACTTGAGAGTGTGAGGGGGGTGAAAGGGCGAGACTTTTGGGATAGGTAGTGAGAGAGAGTGTGAGTGAGAGACCTGAGAGAGGGAGAGGGTGTGGGGGGGAGTGACCTAATAGAGGTAGAGAAAGAGGGGGGTGGAGTGAAATGGACTTATCTAGGTAGGGAGGGAGGGATAGATAGAGAGAGGGGAGAGAGATAGAGAGAGCTACCTAGCTAGGTTGCCAGAGGGAGAGACCTAAGAGAGAGAAGGGGTGGGATAGAGAGACATGAGAGAGAGGGAGAGAGAGGGAGTGGGAGAGAGTGGGATAGAGTGGGAGGGACATAGAGAGATATGGATAGAGGGAGTGAGAGAGGGTGGTAGGGCTAATTGAATGAGAGGTACGTAGAAAGAGGGAGATAATAGATAGAGACAATTAGAGAGGGTAGGAGGGAGAGGTGAGATGTATAGATAAAGAGAAAGTGATAAGGGTTGAAGGTATAGGGTTGAGGGATTAGGTTGGAGGACCTTGATGGTTTCTAGGGTATTAGGGTTTAAGGTTTGAGGGTTGAGGGAATAAGGTTGATGGTAGAGGGTATTTGGTTGAGAGTATAGGGTAGAAGGTTTAAGGGTTTAGGGTTGAAGGGTTTCGGTTTTACGATTAAGGGTGTACTTGTTTGAGGGTAGAGGGTTTAGGGTATAGGTTTGAGGGTATATGGTTGAAGGATTAGGTTCAGGGTCCAATGTAATGGGTAGAGGATATAGGGGTAGAGGGTTTAGGGTTGAAGGATTGAGGGTTGAAGGATTATGGGTTGAGAGTTGAGAATTGAGGGTTTCATGTATAGGGTAGAGGGTAAAGGTTTTAAGGGTTTAGGGTTGAAGGATTGAGGGTTGAAGATTGAGGGTTTAAGGTTGAGGATTAAGGGTTGAGGGTTGAAGGTTGAGGGTTGAGGGTTGAGGGTTGAGGGTTGAAGGTATAGGGTATAGGGTTGAGGGATTAGGGTTGAGGGTTCAATATATAGGGTATAGGTTATAGGGGTTGAGAGATTAAGGGTTGAGGGTTTATGGATTAGGGTAGAGAGTTTTCTTGGATTTAACGGTGTAAGGGTTGAGGGATTAGGGTTTAGGGTCGAGAGTATTGGGTTGAGGGTAGAGGGTAGAGGGTTTAAGAGTTTAGGGTTTAAGGGTTGAGGGTTGAGGGTCGCGGGTTTAGGGTTAAGTGTTTAAGGTTTTAAGGGTTGAGTGTTTAAGGGTCAAGAAAGTTGAGGTATTAGGGTAGATAGTTTACTAAGTGGGTTTAAGGGTTGGGGGATTAGGGTTGAGGGTAGAGGGTAGAGGATTTACGGTAGAGGGTAGAGGGTTTACAGGTGAGGGTTTTAAGGGTTTATGGTTGAGGGTTGAGGGATTAAGAGGATATAGGGTAGAGGGTATACGGGTTGAGGGATTATGTTTTATGGGTTGAGGGTTGAGGGTTGAGGGTTGAGGAATTAAGAGGGTATAGGGGTTGAGGGATTAGGGTTTAAGGGTTGAGGGTTGAGGGATTAAGAGGGTATAGGGGTTGAGGTATTAGGGTTTAAGGGTTGAGGGTTGAGGGTTGAGGGATTAAGAGGGTATATGGGTTGAGGGATTAATAGGGTATATGGGTTGAGGGTTGAGGGTTGAGAGGGTATAAGGGTTGAGGGATTAGGGTTGAAGGGTTGAAGGTTGAGGGATTAAGAGGGTATAGGGGTTGATGGATTAGGTTTTGAGGGTTGAGGGTTGAGGGTTGAGGGATTAAGAGGATATAGGTGTTTGGGGATTATGTTTTAAGGGTTGATGGTTGAGGGTTGAGAACTAAGAGGGTATAGGGGTTGAGGTATTAGGGTTTAAGGTTTGAGGATTGACGTTTTAGGGTTGAGGGATTAAGAGGGTATATGGATTGAGGGATTATGGTTTAAGGGTTGAGGGTTAAGGTTTGAGGGATTAAGAGGGTCTAGGGGTTGAGGGATTAGGGTTTAAGGGTTGAGGGTTGAGGGTTGAGGCTTGAGGCTTGAGGGATTAAGAAGGTATAGGGGTTGGGGGATTAGGGTTTAAGGGTTCATGGTTGAGGATTCAAAGATTAAGAGGGTATAGGGCTTGATGGATTAAGAAGGTATAGGGGTTGAGGGATTAGGGTTTAAGGGTTCAGGGTTGAGGATTCAGAGATTAAGAGGGTATAAGGATTGATGGATTAGGGATTAAGGGTTGAGGGTTGATGGTTGAGGGATTAAGAGTCTATAGGGGTTAATAGATTTAGGTTTAAGGGTTGAGGGTTGAGGGTTGAGGGTTGAGGGATTAAGAGGGTATAGGGGTATCCATATCTCTCAATATCTCCATCTACCCTCTATCTCTTAACCATTTAAACCCTTAAACCTTAAACCCTTAACTCTTAACCCTCTACCCTCTATCTCTCTCTTTGCCCATCTCTCCCTCCCTCTATAACTCCATCTCCCCCAGTATATCTTTCTCCCCCTCGCTCTTCGTCCCTCTCTCCCTCTCTCTCCCTCTTTCTCTCCCACTCTCTCTTTCTCCCACTCTCACCCTCTCTCCCTCCCACTCTATCTTTCTCCCAATCTCCCCTTCTCCCAGTCTCCCACTCTCTCCCACTCTCTCTTTCTCCCCCTCTCCCCCTCCCTCTTTATCTTCATACCTCCCATTATATCTTTCTCCCCCTCTCCCTCTCCCTCTCCCTCTCCCTCTCCCACTCCCACTCCCTCTCCCTCCCTACCTCCCTCTTTCTCTCCCACTCTCTCTTTCTCCCACTCTCCCCCTCTCTCCCTCCCAATCTATCTTTCTCCCACTCCCCCCTTCTCCCACTCTCCCACTCTCCCACTCTTTCTTTCTCCTGGACTCTCCCCTTCTCCGAATATCCCACTCTTTTCTCCCACTCTCCCCTCTCCCACTCTCTCACTCTCACTCTCTCCCAATCTCTCTTTCTCCCCTTCTCCAACTCTCCCACTCTCTCCCACTCTCTCATTCTCCCACCTTCCCCCTCTCTCCCTCTCTCTCTATACCAATATCTCCCACTATATCTTTCCCCCCCTCTTTCTCCCCCTCCCTCTCTCCCTCTTTCTCTCCCACTCCCTCTCCCTCCCTCCCTCCCTCCCTCTCTCCATATTTGTCTCTCTCTCTTTCTCCCACTCTCCCCCTTTCTCCTGCCCACTCTATCTTTCTCCCACTCTCCCCTTCTCCCACTCTCTCTTTCTCCCACTCTCCCCTTCTACCATTCTCCCCTTCTACCACTCTCCCACTCTCTCCCACTCTCTCTTTATCTCAATCTCCCCCTCTATCCCTCCATCTCTATCTCCATCTCTCCCACTATCTATTTCTCCCCCTCCCCCTTCCCCTCTCTCTCCCTCTCTCCATATTTCTCTCCCAATCTCTCTCTCTCCCTCTTTCTCTACCACTCTCTCTTTCTCCCAATATTCTCCTCTCTCCCTCCCACTCTATCTTTCTCCCACTATCCCCTTCTCCAACTCTCGCACTCTCTCCCACTCTAAATTTCTCACACCCTCCCCCTCTCTCCCTCCCTCTCTATCTCCATGTCCCCCACTATATATTTCTCCCCATCTCCATCTCCCTACCTCTTTCTCTCCCACTCTCTCTCCTGTATCTTCCTCATTCTCTCCCACTCTCTCTTTCTCCCACTCTCCCCTCTCTCCCTCCCACTCTCTCTTTATCCCACTCTCTCTTTCTCCCACTCTACCCTTCTCCCACTCTCCCACTCTCTCTCTCCAACTTTTCCCCTTCTCCCACTCTCCCATTCTCTCCCAATATGTCTTTCTCCCACTTTTCCCCTCTCTCCCTCCCTCTTTATCTCCATCTCTCCCACTATCTCTTTCTCTACCTCTTCATCTCTCTCCATATCTCCCTCTTTTTATCCCACTATCTCTCCCTCCCTCTCTCCCTCTCTTTCTACCACTCTCCCCCTGTTTCCCTCTCTCTCTATATTTCTCTCACTCTCCCCTTCTCCCACTCTCTCTTTCTCCTAGGCTTTCTCCCCTTCTCCCCACTCCCACTCTCTCCCACTCTTTCTCTTTCTCCCACTCTCCCACTCTCCTCCCACTCTCTCTTTCTCCAACTCTCCCCCTCCTTCTCTATCTACATCTCTCCAACTATCTCTTTCTCCCCCTCTCCTCTCCCTCCCTCTCTTCGTCTTTCTCTCCCACTCCTTCTCCCTCCCTCTCTCCCTCTTTCTCTCCAACTCTCTCTTTATCCTGCCCTCCCGCTCCCTCCCTCCCAATCTATCTTTCTCCCACTCTCCCCTTCTCCCATTCTCCAACTCTCTCCCACTCTTTCTTTCTCCCACTCCCTCCAACTCTCTCTTTCTCCCCTCTCCCTCTCTCCCTCCCTCTCTATCTCCATCTCTCCCACTATTTCTTTCTCCCCCTCTCCCTCTCCCTCTCTCTCTCCTCTCTCTCTCCCACTACCTCTCACTTCGCTATGTCCCTCTTTCTCTCCAACTATCTCTTTCTCCCACTCTCCCTCTCTTCCTCCCACTCCATCTTTATCCCACTCTCCCCTTCTCCCACTCTCCCACTCTCTCTTTCTCCTGGACTCTCCCCTTCTCCGCTTCTTCCACTCTCTCTCACTCTCTCTCTCTCCCAGTCCCCTCCTCTCTCCCTCCCTCTCTATCTCCATCTCTCTCTCTTTCTCCCACTCTTCCCCTATCTCCCTCCCACTCTATCTTTCTCCCACTCTCCCCTTCTCCCTCTCTCCCACTCTCTCTTTCTCCAATTCCCCCCTTCTCCCACTTTACCACTCTCTCCCACTCTCTCTTTCTACCACTCTCCCCCTCTCTCCCCCCCTCTCTATCTCCATATATCCCACTATCTCTTTCTCCCCCTCCCACTCTCCCTCCATCTCTTCCTCTTTCTCTCCCACTCCCTCTCCCTCCCTCTCTTCCTCTTTCTCTCCAACTCTCTCTCCCTCCTCCCCCTCTCTCCCTCCCACTCTATCTTTCTCCCACTCTCCCCTTCTCTCCTTCTCCCACTCTCTCCCACTCTCTCCCACTCTCTCTTTCTCCCACTCTCCCACTCTCCCCCTCTCTCCCTTCCTTTCTATCTTCATCTCTCTCACTATCTCTCCTCCCTCTCTCCCTCTCCCTCCCTCCCTCTCTCTCCATCTTAGTCTCCCACTCTTACTCTACCTCTCTCTCTCTTAGACATACACACTCATCTTTATCTCCTCTACTATAAGGGTACAAGGGAGAGATATAGAATTAGGATAGAGGGTATAAACAAAGAGGGAGAAAATAAATATATTAAGAAAAACATATTTCATATAACATGTGCACATTTTGAAGATGTAGAGATGTCACCATTTTAGGAAGAAATAGCACTCTCCCTTTATAATGCAAGTACATTGTTTATTCTAGTAAAAACAATAAAATAACTCAATATACCCATGATGTTAAGGCCCACAGTTTTCATATTGTCCTAATTTTGTGCGTGCTCCAACAAAAGTATCCTTTTGATGATGTTGTGAACTATGAAAGCATGTTTTTCATATTCCACCACCTTTTCAATGATCTTTCTACCACCTTTACATGAAATAGAAGAGTTTCCATGTTGAAAGGCATATTCAAGTTTGAGTTCCATTAAAAACTAATATACAATTGAAGTTTGGACGAGAAAAAGCTTTTGAACAAGTCAAATTGTTGTAGATTTTGAAGAAAGAAGAAGCTAAGGCTACATAATTGGGTTTAACTCCTCCATTTGAAAGTCTAGTTTTTAGGTATGTGAGGTCTTTACACATTTTCTTTCATTCTATTATGGTTTACTTTCATTTCTTTTTTTCATCTTAACCTTACATTGTCAATGCACATTTTAAATTACACAATTATATACAGTTTCCAATTAACATTTTAAACTTGATGCAGAGCATCTACCATGATCCACAAATCATCAAGGGTACTTCTAACCCTAACTTAAATTGAAGAAGATCAACAAAAAAACTCAATCATCTTTTCATCAAAATCCTTCAATTTCACATGATTTATTATTTTCACAAAACATTAGAACTTGGTTTGAACTCTTTTTCAGACTCAAAAATAGATTAACCATCATAAAATAAAGCTGATTAGAAACTCATAACCATTGAATTCGTTCATGATTCACTAATTCAAGAACTCAATGCTGCAATGTACATGGAAAAATAAAAACAAATAATGGAAGGTAATTACCAATAAACATGTTATTGATTGAAATAAAACTAATAAATTTCCAAATATCTCACCAAAATTCATCCTTTGAGCATGCTTCCCCTAGCAGTATTTGAAACCCACATGTGGTGCAGGGGGACCTACAACAATGTTTCAAAATATACTTTGGTGAGAATATGTCTTAAGGTCTTTGGGTGACTTCAAATTTTTTTAGATGCTTTGTCATAGATTTTATTGAAAATCAGGTCTAAATAGACCAATGTTTCATGTATTTAGGGATTTTGTGAGTTTGGTGATCAAATGTGAGAGTATGCACTCTTGCTTTAGAAAATTGTCAATTTTGCCATATAATATTTGAAGGAAAATTATTCAAATTGTAAATGGAAGTGAAATACAAGAGTCTAAAAGATATATTAGGTATGAAATAAAGGTATTTGAGTGGTGTTAGGTGTCTTGGACAACAAAGTTGCGTAATGTTGCTTATTTAGCAAAAATGTCAATGTTAGCAATTTCTAAGACAAATGAAGGTATTGTTAGTTAACATGTGGTTATAGGTTGGTTATGGATGTGCATCAGTTGGAGAAGGGCCTAAAATTTTATTTAAAAACATATTATGGCCTTGTTCAAGAGGTTGGTGGAGTTTGAATAAGAAAGAAACTTGAATTTACACTATTTTTCTGAAGATCTCACTGCTTTTTGTGTGTTTGCAGACCTTGTACGGGTTGTACAGGCTTAGTAATGGTGTGAAATTGATATTATTCCATGAATGAATGTTCCTAATTTAATTTGGCTCCCTTTGAATAGTATTTCATTGAAATTTGTGCTTGGAATTCATAAATTTCTAGAAATCTAGTTCTTGGACAATCAAGGGTTTGAGGGAAATTTAATGTCTTAGATGGAATCCCACCTATTTTTCTCTTTGTGACTCAGTTGAGTGACCATGTAGGATGTACTTAGGATTTTCTTAGGAGTAGAGAAGAACAAGTTTAAAATTTCCTCATAGCAAAAGGCTTTCCACTTACCCCAAATTAGCAAAGGAAGTACCTTTTAAAGGTGAGGTTTCCACTCAAACACTAATAATAGTTAATTTTCATGATACCAAACCACCAATTTCATGATTAATTTTCCCAGATAAGGTCATTACCCTACTATCCCAAGAAACCCTCCAAAACACAAGCAAAAACAAGGGTTTTCAAGGATTTCACAACTTCGAGCCTCTCCCATTCCTCCCAAGGGTCCAAAAACCTTCTAATAATTCTACAAAAACTTATAAAATAATCAAAATGACATTACGCTCATTAGTTTTCAGAATCACCATCATGGTTATTCACTTTCACATAGAAATGTGCTCTTGCTAGCCTAGTGCATCACTCCACTGACCAAACCCATGCTCTTCGAGACTCCCAATTTTTTTAAAAATGTAAATTATTATGTTGCACACCAATACAATTATTTACAGATCCATCATAGTGGGTGGATTGGTGAAAATCAATACATTATAGCCTCAAACCCTTACATTGTCGAAATAGGGTAGACTTGGAGAAACGACTGAAAATCTCTTCTAAAATGGTATTAAGACACCAAACCTTATTCAAGTGAAGATAAATTCATGCATAAATTATATCCCAAACCTTCAAGGCATCACAACCCTGTACGGGTCCGTACATTGAGAAAGAACATAAGAAAACACAAGAAAATCACAAAAAATAGAGAATTCCTTTATTTTATTTTATTCAAATCTTGAAGAGAACAATCCATTCAAGAATTTACATGATATTTATCTTATTTCCCTTCAAACTCAACTCTCCCAATGTATCTAACTATTTTTTGAGCTTCTTAACTAACTTATCTCTTCACAACTTTGCCAAAAAATGCAATTTTTTGCAAATGTCAAGCCAAATCTCCCCCCTAAACACCTAGAATGACTCAAAAGAACTAAATTACATATTAAGAGTGGTATAATAGACCTTATTTAACATAGATCATTATATTAGACTCAAAAACAACAAGAACCTTACTTTTACCCATCTTCACATGCACCCAAAACCCTCCTTTTTACCCAAGAAACTAGTGGTTTATTGAAAAACACTCATCCAGACCATTTAAAATATTATGATTATTTCAAACAGGTCTAAAATGGTGTGCAAAAATTCAATTCAACAAGAGACAACACTTCCCCAACTCAAAACACACTTTATCATATCGAAACCACTCAAAATCTCATGGAAAACTCAAAATTTTAGTATAGGGATTCATGCCCAGCACCCTTTTCATTCAATTGTGCTCATGCACCATGTATGCTTCCAAAGTTTGTATAAATATATATGACATAAGTTGAATTTTTTTATGATTTTCAATGCTTCCATTTTGAGCCTATCTTGCAATTATGGCATGCCATGTTACCACTTTTCTTTAAGGCATTCTGGATTGAAAAAAATCATGTCACCTTTGTCTATGCTAGGTTAACATTTTTGTACAGCATGATTGTAAGTATTACTTAAATGAAGCCTTGAATGACATATATTTTTTAGTTAACTTGAATGGATAAATTTTTTAGGAACTGATATTCGTCTCATTACCATGGTATGGATAAATCATCTACCATGCTGAAGAAAAAGACAAAGAGAACAAAAACTTCTAAGAAAAGGAGAGAGTTCGGGTGGTGGAATATCGTGAAAAGAAGAAATTGGAAAAAATTGAAGAAAAAAAGCCAATTGAAGAGGAACCTCAACTGTCAAAAAGAGAACGACAATTGGCAGCACAAAAGGCACGAATGTGAAAGCATCATTGTAATACAGATTCAGATACCATAGTTGGAGATACACCCTCTACGACAAGTGAATATGAAGGGAAACCATTAAGCACAAGAGAATATGGAGGGAAACCATCTAGCTGAAGTGAATATGGACAAAAACCATCTACTGCAAGTGATATGGAGGGACACCATCCAACACATCTCAAGTTGAGAGTACATCATCACTCAAATTTGACAAAGAAGGTATGCCATCATTTCCATGTGAACCTCAAGGTATGTCTTCTTCTCCATCCTCGATTGAAGGTACGCAATCTATCCCACCTCAATTAAATATTGATGAAATTCCTAATGTTGAGATGTATCTACCTAGGAGAACATCACCTAGAATTTTGCGTAGAAAGCCAAAGTATTTGATTAATATTGATGATGAGATTTTTCAGCACATGGAAGGTAATATTTCAACACACACTTGTAGAATATATGCTAATAAGATTTGGGAACGATTCTTTGAAAGGCGAAATGAGATTGCAAGATGTCAACTATTTGTTGGAATTATGTAGGGTGTAAAGTATAGGAACATCATGAAGACTCTTGGGTTGAGAACATCGAATGCATGGAGTGAAGAAAGTATTGTGAAGAATCTAATGGATTCTTATGAGAGTGTGGGTACAACCTCACGCTCAAAGGATAGTAATCTCACCCAAAATTTCATTACATAGACTTTGGTAAGCTATAAAACAAAGAGAGATCGTCTCATTAGAAAGACGAGTGAATAAATGAGAATTAGTAGAAAAACTTTATCAAGAGCCATTCAAAGGCAGCGAAGAATTGAGGGCAATGATTCAAATGAATTATGGGCATTCTCAGGGAGACTGTCACAAAAAGATAAAGAAGTTGTTGAAGCCTTTAGAACACTAATTGAATAGTATTGGAAGAATAAAACAAGGCCATCTCTGAATCAAAGGGATGTGGTAAGAAGGAGAATCGGTAATCAGAATCATGAGCCACATCCAAAGAATTTTTTGGATAGACTTAGACCCAATTTTTTTGAAAATTTGAAAATGATTATCCTCAAATTAGTATTTATCAAAGATTTTTTGAAATTCTTAAACCTTTTTATGTCAAGATAAATCACACATGCACTACTTGTTGTTGTAGACTACATATTGAATTTTCTAACCATTATGATGTTTATCATTCTATATGTTTAGATTTGCATACTAATGATGTTTTGCAGGATTGTGGCATAAAATCACCATCAAAATCTTCAAGAGAGTTCTCATGAATTTTTTTATGTGAAATAGAGGATGGCCATATATTCTACAGGACAACATGCTTGGATGGTTCATGCGAGCGTTTCGGTGGCTTCCAACGTATGCCAGTATGTCAACATATGGAAAGCACATATGAGGTGGGACATAAACTAGTAGAGTTTGAGAAGTATAAAACAATGGCATATGCTACAAAATATGGGTCTCAAGAAAAAAGGTGTGATTTGGTTATTGAAAATATTCCAATGTACTAGTTTATGTCCATTTTTTGTGATAATATATTGTCTGAGTATGCAATGCATACCCATAGAGCCTGATGGTTGGACATGAAATTCAAGCTATGAAAGGACACCTTTCCTGTTGGAAGCATAGTATGAGTGGTTTAATTTGTGGAGAACTACACTCTACAACCACAAATTGAGGTGCAATCACTGTATTACAAATCCACATAGGTTTTAATATTTGTGCACATAGAATTCATTCATGCATCTAATAGTATAGATGACCAAAGGAAGGTATTGAAGGAGTACCACTTTTACATTAGTGATAATCACACACATTCTCCAGAGTTTGTGCATGGTTGCTTCCAGATGTTCTATAGTGGTTTGGCTCAGAGGGGCATAAAATACGACCGACATATAATATGGTCTGATAACTATGCAACACAGTTCAAGAACTCTCGCATGTTCTACTGGTTGTGCATGATTCATGTCATTACCAGTGTTCAACATATGTGGAACTTTTGTGAGGGTCGACATGGAAAGGGGGAGCATGATGGTACAAGAGCATGCATGAAAAGAGCATTAACACGAGAAGATTTAAAGAATAAAGATAGTGCAAAGTTGATAGATGCATCATCAATTGTCGAGTGGTGTAATGCTTTGATGGGTCCTGGTAATGAAGGTAAGTCTTCAGTTCGTAGATTTTTTTGGTTGATGGATTATTCTAACATTGCACCATATGAAGAGTGTTATAAACTAACAGGATTGAGTGAGGTACAATCTTTCCTTAGCTCAAATTCAGGTTCATGGAGTATCAATACATGAAAGATGGCATGCTTTTGTTCTTCATGTACAATGCAAGCCTAGAATGATTGTGAGTCAGGGGAGTGGGTTGATAAATGGTTGAAAAATTATCTTAGCCCACTTGACACTATTGCCCTCCGCCAGCATTGGAACTAATACAAATGGAATCATCGGTTGACTTTGACCACATATCAGATCTAGTTCAACTAGGTGATATATCTACTTAGTTGTTGAAATTCCATATCATTATCTTACTTTGTATTGTATTTGTAATGTTGACAAATTTCAAGATATTTTTTGCACATATTAATGTAGGGCATGTTTATGCAGTTATTGCAGATGAAGACAATGAAGAGGGAACAAACTAGTACTTGTGTCATTGTGTTGAGGAAAAAAATAAATTGGAGGCCCCAATTATAGATGGACAAAACATCGAATACCCTATAGGCTCAGTTGTGGTTACTAGAACATGGCTTAGAAGGTACCCACATTAGAGTGTTAAACATTGGCTATTTCAGGACTTTTGACACGCATTGTAATATTCTTCATTACTCGAATCTTGTCATGGAATCCAATGTTCGTTTCACCAAATATGGAGGTAGACCTTTGAACAAGACATTGCTGAAGGTCTATGAGTATGACCATGAGACAATACTTGACACAATAAAGAGTAGAGCAAACCCAGATGGTTCATTGGGTCAATTTATAAGTATGTGCACATTGGTTCTTGGGTATGTGTAGGATCATGATGGGTCAAAAAGTGGCGATATCTAAGTGATATGATGGCCCATGTGGCTGACAAATTTTTTTTTACCCAAAATTGATGAAACCAAAAGGGTTTTTAAAGGAGATTATCAGCTTTCCACCAATATAAATTATACTTTACTTTGAATTTAATAAATTATTATTATTCATTTTCTATTTGAATAATGACTAATGTTCTAATTGATAGGTTGATTGAAAAAAATCAATAGCTTTCAAACGGTATCACATTTTTTGAATCAAAAACATGCGTCACATAATAAAAATAAAATTGAATTTCATGAAGTTTTGAGCAAGTTAAGGTGGTAAGACATATGAGTTTTTATATTTTTTTAAGGTTGTAATAAAAAAATCATAATTAATTATTTAGTTGGAAAAAAAATACAAAAAAATATGCATCACATCAAGACATGAGTCCCCTAATTATATCTAAAATATTATTATTTTATTGTGGTTAGGGTGGTTAGACAGTCACCTACTTCTTATTTTTTCCCTCAAATTTAAGTACTACTGTATTGAAATTTCAAATTTTCACCAAATAAATTTAAAAATAAATAAAATAAACCTAGTAGTTTAAAAACTACATTCAATTTTCTACATATTCTATTCTTACATATTTTTCAAATAATATAGATAACTTATTCAAATTTTTACGTCAAGTTGCCTAACTCTAATTTTCTAAATTTTATTGCCACTTAAGGGCTTGTTTTTTCCATGATGATCCTGCACATACCCTCTTATTGATTTATACTTGTATGCACCTTAATTTGTTTTATTCCAATGCTATCATCTTCTTTTAGTTTTTGTATTTGTAAGTAACATAATAAACAATGATTTGTGTCCCCTTGGAAAAAATCTAGATATATGAGCCATCCAAGAGAATGTCAGCCAGGAAAGCAATGCAACGTCCTTATTTTGATGATCTTGACAAATCTCAATCATGATTTTAAACCATTAGAAAAGTTTTTGCAATGCTTGGTGAGGGAATTTCAAGTTATTGATTTGAAGATAACCTTATCATGAGCAGCTATGATGTACAAATTATAAGAGCATCTGAAATTTCAACTTACTCTATTCATGAGAGGTGTTGTGTGAAATAGGTACGTTGGAATTCCTAGTGAAGATGTATTACTAGGAGTGACTAAGTTGTGAGACATGCATGCCTATTTTTAAGTGCCTTCCATCTATTTTTATTTAATTTCCATTTTGGATCTTCTTTCTTTTTCACATTTACTTCATGTATTTGTAAGTAAACTAATAAAAAATGATTGATTTCTAGTTGCAGAAAATGTTGATTTATGAGCCATTAAAGAGAATCTCAGCCAAAAAAGAAATGCAACATCCTTATTTTGATGAATTTGACAAATCTCAATTTTTATTTCAAGCCATTATAAAAGATAATGTGAAGCTTAGCGAGGGAATCTCAAGTTACTCAATTGAAGTTAACCTCATAGTGGGCACCTATGATGTAGACATTTAAAGATAATCTTGAATGTATGAGTGACATTGTCACAAATCTATGAGAACGAAGTACCTAAGAAATTGTATTGAGATTTAATTACATAATGAGATTTACTCAAATATTATAATTTTGGAGTTCATGTTTGGTATAGTAGCACCTTGTTTTGTAAATGCCTTCAATAGGAAAATTTGCAAAATTTGAATTTTGAAATGTAAACAATGTGAAAAAGGTCATGTAAAGGTCATATGTAATGTATTCAAAGTCTCAAAGAGGCCATTAGGTGATGAGATAAGTTATATAAAGCATGTAAGGTCGAGAAAAACAAAGATCTTTTGCATTCTTCAATATTTACAATCAACAAAGTCCCTGTTTTAGTAATTTTATGAGTTTTTCTAGTTGATCATTGACTTGTATAGCCTATACAGTAGTTTAAGAACTTGAATCTTATTTTTTAATGTAGAAAAATGAAGTATATTTCATTTGAATCTATCTAGGATGGTATCCATTAAGTTTATCATTAGTTCAAACCGATTTTTCTCAACTCGGTATGTAAATCAATAATGACTACTCCACCAAATTTGATAGTTTAGATCAGTGTCTAGTAAGTTAGTATTAGGATGTTTTAGGTGTGTATGTGTTTATTTGTGTGGGGGAATTCAAGAAACAAAGGTGGAGTTTCTGATAAAGGGTTTTATGATGAATTTTCAATTGAAAAGAGTGGCTCCAAGTGGTCTTTTGTGGAAATATTCTCAAATGACTTCATAAAAAAATGATTGATCTAGATAGCTATTATTGAGTTACAACACATATTTCAAAATCAACAATGACTATCTTGGAACATGTGCCTAAAAAATGACCTTCTTCATTGTTCTCATTAGGCTAAATAGGCCTAATTTACAAAGGAACATACCTTTAAACATTCAAGAACCCCCTTAATTTGCTAGGGAAGCTATTATAATGTATCAAAATCCTCAGATCTGCAATTTTTCTCAGGAAAAACTCACTACACCATGCCAAACCAAAAGCCTTATTTTATGCTAGTATAAGGAGGGTTTATTGAAAGGAATGGTTCAACACCATAACACAACATGCCACCACCTCATAAATTCTTAAAATCCTCTAAATATACTCAAAAGACAATCACCCAACCTCTACATGTAATATTTTATCAAACCCTAGGGTGAAACCTCATTTTTCATGCCCTTTTCCATCAAAATTTATAGGGGTAGCAACAAAAACCCCATAAAAATTATTCCCTTTCACTTAGAAATTTATTGTCTAATCCTATAGGATTGCTTTGGGCCCCTCTAGAAAAAAATCTCTCAGTTTTGGCTATCTTGAAGTGGTTTTCCCATGGCAGCGGATTTTCACTTGATAGAAAAAGTGTCAAATTCAAGTTGTGCAAAGTTGCAAAGTGGTGCAAATTTTGTTCTGCAACTTGTGTGGCCAAACTAACTGCTCCAATGCATCTGAATAGGTATTTTTACACTAGGCATGGTCTTTTTTCACATCAAAACATGTGGAATTTCTCTGAGCTACCTTCCACTGAATCGATCCCTCAAGGGTCCGAAGTGCAAAATGACTACAAAATTCAACATGCTATTACTCAGATACTATGACACTTAGAAAAATCTCAGATGATCCTAAAAGATTGAGTTGGGCCTTTCTACAAAAGCCTCTCTCAATTTTGGCTATCTTGGAGTGGTTTTCCCGTGGAGGCAGATTTTCACTTGATGGAAAAAACATCAAATGCAAGTAGGACAAAGTTGCAAAGTGGTGCAACTTTCGTTCTAAAAATTGTGTGACCAAGCAAACTATTCCAATAGATCTGAATAGGTATGTTTACCCTAGGCATGGTTCTTTTTTTCACGGAAACAAGTAGAATCTCTTTGAGCTACGTTCCACCAGATCAATCCCTTAAGGGTCCAGAGTGCAAAATGACTGCAAACTTCATCATGCTATTACTCGGATATCATGATGCTTAGAAATTTCTCTTCTGATCCTATAGGATTGCGTTGGGACCCTCTACAAAAACCTTTCTTAGTTTAGGCTATCTTGGAGTGGTTTTCCTGTGGCGGCAGATTTTCACTTGATGGAAAAAGTGTCAAATTCAAGTTGTGCAAAGTTGAAAAATGGTGCATCTTTCTCTCTACAAATCGTAAGACCAAAAAGAATGTTCCAATGTGTCTGAATAGGTATTTTTTATGCTAGGAATGGTCCTCTTTCACAACGAAATACACAAAATTTCTCTGAGCTATGTTCCACCGGATCGATTCTTTAAGGGTCCAAAGTGCAAAATGGCTGCACACTTTAGCATCCTATTACTCAGATACTGTGATGCTTATAAAATTCTTGTTTGATCCTACAAGATTGTATTGGGCCCCTCTACAAATCCTCTTTCGGTTTTGGCTCTCTCAGAGTTGTTTTCCTGTGGCGGAAGATTTTCACTTGATTGAAAAAGTGTCAAATTAAAGTTGTGCAAACTTGCAAAGTCGTACCACTTTCACTCTGCAACTTATGTGACCAAGAGGACTATCCCAATGCATATGAATAGGTATTTTTACGTTAGGAATGGTATTTTTTTGGACCAAAACACATGGAATCGCTTCAAGCTACGTTCCACTGGATCGGTCCCTCAAGGGTCCAAAGTGCAAAATGACTGCAAACTTAAAAATGCTATTACTCAGATACCATGACACTTAGAAAATTCTCTTCTGATTTTATAGGATTGTGTTAGGCCTTTCTAAGTAAACCTCTCTCAGTTTTGTCTATCTTGGAGTGGTTTTCCCATGGCGGAAAGTTTTCACTTGATGGAAAAAGCATCAAATGCAAGCAGTGCAAAGTTGCAAAGTGGTGCAACTTTCCTTCTGCAACTTGTGTGAAAAAGAGGACTATTACAACATGTCTAAATAGGTATTTTTACACAATGCATGATCCACTTTCTCACCGAAACACGTGGAATCACTTCGAGCTACGTTCCACCACATCGATCCCTTAAGGGTCCAAAGTGCAAAATGGCTGCAAACTTCATAATGATATTAATCAGATACCATGATTCTTAGAAATTTTTTGTATAACCCTTCAAGATCTCATTGGGCCCCTCTAAAAAAACCTCTCTCGGTTTCAGCTATCATGGAGTGGTTTTCCCGTGGCGGCAGATTTTCACTTGATGGAAAAAGTGTTAAATTGAAGTTGTGCAGAGTTGCAAAGTGGTGCAACTTTCGCTTTGCAACTCATGTGACCAAGTGGACCATTCCAAAGTTCTTAATAGGTATATTTATTCTATGCATTGTCTTCTTTCTCACTGAAACACGTGGAATCGCTCTGAGCTATGTTCCACCAGATCGATCCCGTAAGGGTCCAAAGTGAAAAATGGCTGCAAAATTCAGTAAAATATTACTTGGATACTGTTATTCTTAGAAAATTCTCATCTGGTCCTAGAGGATCGTGTTGGGCCCCTATATAAAAAACTCTCTCGGTTTTGGCTATCTCGTAGTGGTTTTCTCGTGGCGGCAGACTTTCACTTGATGGAAAAAGTGTCAAATTCAAGCTATGCAAAGTTGCAAAGTAGTGCAACTTTTTCTATGAAAATCGTGTGACCAAAATAATTTCTCCAACACATCGAAATAGGTATTTTTACACTAGGAATGGTCTTGTTTTGCACCGAAACATGTGGAATCGCTCTGAGTGACATTCCACCGGATCAATCCCTTTAGGGTCCAAAGTGCAAAATGGCTGCAAAATTTAGCATGCTATTACTCGGATACCGTTATGCTTAGAAAATTATTGTTTGATCCTATAGGATTAAGTTTTTTCCCTTCTACAAAAACCTCTCTCAGTTTTGGCTATCTCGAAGTGGTTTTCCTGTTGCAGAGGATTTTCACTTGATGGAAAAAGCGTCAAATGCAAGTAGTGTAAAGTTGCAAAGTGGTGCAACTTTCATTCTCCAATTTGTGTGACCAAAAAAATTGTTCCAATGCATCTAAATAAGTATGTTTATGCTAGGAATGGTCCTCTTTTTGTACCCAAACATGCAGAATTGCTCTGAGCTACGTTCCACTAGATTGATCCCTTAAGGGTCCAAAGAGCAAAATGGCTGCAAAATTCAACATGCTATTACTTGTATACCATAATGCTTAGAAAATTCTTATCTAATCCAATAGGATCATGTTGGGCCCCTCTACAAAAACCTCTCTCTGTTTTGGCTATCTCAGAGTGGTTTTCCTGTGGCGGCGGATTTTCACTTGATGAAAAAAGTGTCATATTCAAGCTGTGCAAAGTTGCAAAGTGGTAAAAATTTCGCTCTGCAACTCATGTGACCAAGCGAACTATTCCAATGCATTTGAATAGGTATTTTTATGCTAGGCATGGTCCTCTTTTGCACCAAAACACATGAAATCACTTTGAGCTACGTTCCACCAGATTGATTCCTCAAGGGTCTAGAATGCAAAATGACTGCAAACTTCAGCATGCTATTACTCGGATATCATAACGCTTAGAAAATTCTCATCTAATCCTAAAGGATCATGTTGGGCCCCTCTACAAAAACCTCTCTTATTTTTGGCTTTCTCAGACTGGTTTTCCTGTGGCGTCAAATTTTCACTTGCTAGAAAAAGTGTCAAATTGAAGTTGTGCAAAGTTG
This sequence comes from Sequoiadendron giganteum, assembly GCA_007115665.2. Taxonomy (NCBI): domain Eukaryota; kingdom Viridiplantae; phylum Streptophyta; class Pinopsida; order Cupressales; family Cupressaceae; genus Sequoiadendron; species Sequoiadendron giganteum. The sequence goes on from CM021107.1 coordinate 494,177,835, forward strand.
CAAAGTGGTGCAAATTTCATTTTGCAATTTGTGTGACCAAACTAATTGCTCCAACATGTCCCAATAGGTAGGTTTACACTAGGCATGGCTCTCTTTTGCACCCAAACATGTGGAATTGATCTAACTTGTGTTCAACCGACTTGATCCCTTATGATGGAATGCAAAACACTCAAAAATAGAAACATACAAATGGCAGTTGAGAGTTTGAGGTTTCCACACAAAAAGCATATGATCATTGGTGTAGAGCACCTTTTTCCTCCATTTGATGTAGAAGGTCTAGTTAAGTGGTTTTAGTGATTATTTGATGGTCAATAGGTTGTTGTGGGTATTTTGAGCATTCTTTGTCTTGAATAAGGTTAATTAAGACCATTAGGTATGTTTTAGGGTGACTTTTGGGTCTAGTGATAAAAAATGTGAAAATTTCAATCTTGCACTAGAAGTTGCCTTTGTAGCCTTTGAAGGCAAATTTGAGAATCTGTATATGATTATGAAAGAATGGAGTTTTGTCGATGTAATATGGCTATTTGTAAGCCATTTTTGTGGGTTTAGAGGTCATTATATGTACTCACTAGGTTGGAGGAGTCTAAAATTACAAATTTGTAAGTTGCTTAAAGCAACAAATTTGAAATGCAACGGTTACTTGTTTTGAAAGTTGGTTTTTAGTTAGTTGAGGACGTGGAAAAGTTAGAGGAGGGTATAAAACACTATGTAAAGCCTTGAGAGGCTCGAATGGAGGTTGTTGATGAACTTTTGGAGAAGATCTAATAAGAATTATTCACATTGTTCTCTAATTTTTAGATTTTTTATACAAACTTGTTGATCCCGTACTTGCTACGACCTCTAGCTTTCCTATACGGTCCCAACACTGACATGGATTAAAAGAGAGCTAAGTTTGATTTATTTTGGTGGTGGTTTGGTGAAAAACCATAAAGGAATAAGAGAGTTCTTATCGTTGAGTCAAGTAAATGGTGGAGTCTCAACAGGCATATTTGAGAGAAGCTGTGTCAAATCACAACTTGGTTGAGCCACTCTACATCACCAATGGTTATTTGCAATTAAAATAATGATTTAGAGTGTGTTTCTTTGTTAAATAGAACTATTTGGGGCTCTAGGACAATATTGAGTCCATTTATTATTTGTATTATAAATTATAACTTGTTTTCTCCTGAGTCCATTTCGTATACAAGAAATAATATTGCAAAAATTTGACATATTTAAATCTTTTGATAGTGACACATCAAGAACATATTGGAATCTTTTTATGAATCATTTCATGGAATGCCAATTGTAAACGTGTTTTTTTCTTTTAGATAAAGTTGTTTAGCATCAATCAATTAATATTCAAGAAAAACCATGAAGGACAACAATGATCAATGCTAGGGCTAACCAATTAATAATTATACACATGAATAATTCAAGCATGTACATGTCAATAAGGGAAGCACAAGTACTGAAAAACACGTAAGCCTCAAAAAATATACACACAAATACATAGTATAGACAAATTAATACAAATTACAAGCACGAATACAAGGTATACACATGAAAAAACGTAAGCCACAAAGTATACATTCGAACACACGTAATTCACAAAGTATACACGTAAGTTGTAAAGTATACACTTGAATACACATAACTCATATTTATTGAACCATCAATTTAGAATGCAAATATGGACACCATCGATAAAAGATATTTGTATTAACTAAATAGCCATGTAGGCATACACCAATATATACCGATATAAGTATGAAATGGGTATGTGCAGGATCATGATGGGCCAAAAAGTGGCAATATCTAAGTGATATGATGATCCATGTGGCTGACGAATTTTTTTTACCAAAAATTGATGAAATGAAAAGGGTTTTTAGAGGAGATTCTCATATTTCCACCAGTATAAATTATGCTTTACTTTGAATTTAATAAGTAATTATTAATCATTTTCTATTAGAATTATGAATAATGTCCTGATTGATAGGCTGATTGAAAAACATGTATAACTTTCAAACGGTATCACATTTTTTGAATCTAAAACATGTGTCACATTCTATGATTTGCATACTATAGGAATAAAAAAAAATTGAATTTCATGAAGTTTTGACTAGGCTAAGGTGGTTAGACAAACAAAATTTTATAATTTTTAAAAGTTGTAATAACAAATTCATAATTAAATATTTACTGGGACAAAAATTATTAGAAAATATGCATCACATCGGGACATGAGTCCTCTATTTATATCTAAAATATTATACAAAAATATTATCATTTTATTGTGGTTAGGGTGGTCAGATAGACACCTACTTCTTATGTTTACCCTGAAATTTAAGTACTACTGGATTGAAATTTCAAATTTTTACCAAATAGATTTTTAAAAAAAAAATAAAGGTCTAGTAGTTTAGAAACTACATTCAATTTTCTATAGATTCAATTTTTTACATTTAAAAAAAATAATATAGATAACTTATTCAAAATTTTACATCAAGTTGTCTAACTCTAATTTTCTGACTTTTTATTGCCACTTAAGGGCCTATTTTTTCCATGATGATCCTGCACATACCCAAATATATGTACAAAATAGCCATATAGGCTTATGAGAATCCCATATAGGCATACAATGTCAAATACATCCAATAAAAAAAATTTACAAATCTGCCATGTAGGCATACAACAAAGGGTTCTGGAATCAAAAGTCATTGCTCTCCATGCCCTGGAAATAAATTATTTCCCTTTCCTTTTCGATTGGATGGTGATAGGTTTGTCACTCATTTTTTTTTTGCTTGATGAGTGCTCCTGATTCTCCTCTTGGGGTTTAGTTCATAGTGAAGTTTTAACTATTACAATAAGAAGTAAAGACATTAATATATAGAAATTACATTATAAAAAATGATATATTTGACAAAATAATCACTTATCGCCATCTCATGATCTCTCTCCATGAGGGAAATATTCTCATCTCCATGCTCAAGCATGCTCAAGCCCTATATAAACCATACAAATAGAAATTAAACTATGTGAATCAATAATGGTTTGATTTTTCACTAACTAACATATATAACAATAAATATAAATTCAAATTTACTAATTCTCCTCATACCTCTCTTGTCAGATCCATCAAGGATTGTATAGCAGATGACACACCAATCTCCATTTCCCACGTCACATTCAGATGTGTTTTGGCTTGCCACATCTGAAAATAAAACAATAATTTGTTCAACATAATCAACGATGGGCTTATAAACTACACAAATATATTAAGTCCTTTATTCATTAGTTAAAATATTTATTCTATTAACTTCATGTAGGTTTGAGTAAATCCACTGCCATTGGGAAGTGTTCCATAAGAACCTCCAATATTAGTTTGTTCAACATCCAAAATCGCATATTAAATTATCATTCGTAAAACAATGCTATTAACATGCAATAAATTTATAGTTGTTTAATAGTTACATACCCCAACGATAGGTGTAATGCAAAAATAAGTAGTTCAGGGGCCAGTGTATCCAGTCTTAACATTGTGACCCTGCAATTTTATTAAAATCATAAAACATTTCTAGTTAATCTTGCATTTCAAAATCAAAATTAAATAAATTAAATTCAATGAACATGCACTAACTTTTACCTGACTATCAATGCCATATACCTCATGTAAAATTTCATATTCCCTCTCCATCTCCATAGTTGTAGATGGATCCTACATACTAGTTTCCTGAGTGTCAGTGGGATCAAATGAACAAGTAGCCCCCCAAGATTGACACACATGTGTTTGAAGGCCACCACTCGAAGAGTCCCCTAGATAGCGTTGTAGAATAGGGCTAGTATGATGGATGACAATCTGGGTCAAAGTGATGATCACCTGCAATGTCTGTAGGATCTGGCTATGCACTGGGTGTATCCTGAGCTGACACCCCACCTCTCCCCCGAAAATCCCTCATATCAAAATAATTTGGGATTTTGTTCATTATTAACTCACTGTATATTCTCCTAAGGAAATATTGCAAGACCTTGAAATTATTGCACAATGGGTAATCGAAGACCATGTACCACCTATCATAGAATTGGTCCCTAATTTTTTGGTGGTGGAACCAATGGATAGGAAACCTCTTCACATTGAGGGTAAGATTTTGATTTGTGCGTGGGTCGGTGAATAATAAGCACAAATCACCTTTTGTAATTTTTATATCCTTTACATCTTTGTATGATAGATTATTTGCATAATAATCCCTAGCTGTCCGCCTCTTATCTTGCCATCCAGTTTTTTTTTTGCTAACCAAATCTACATTTTTTAACATATCTTTCAATGAATTTTCTAGGTTCATTCTTTTTGCGGTTGAACCATTTGGATCACTCAACCTACTGATCAAATCCTCAATTTGATTTTTTTGTTCTCAATTTCACTCATTAAATTTTTTTGAGCGCCAGGAGGGGGTTGAGTGATTGGTGGAGGAGGTTGTTGTTGTGGTTGATTTTGATCTTGAGGATTTGGTTTGTCTTCCTATTGAGGATCTTGAGGGTTTGTAGGTTGATTTTCATATCTTAGAAACTTAAAAAAATATATATCAAATTCAACCTAAAACTAACTAATTCAAAACAAAAACCATAGAATCCTTACCTCTCACACCTCCTCATCGTCATGGTGCCATCGTTGCAAAGAAATAGGAATTTTTGGTGAATAAATTTGTTGAATTGCTTCTCCTAGAACATGAGTGCAAAAATATGGGGTTTTTTTCCATGGATAGAAGAAGAAAACAGTCGAAATAAGAATGACAAGTTTTATCTTTTTTTTTTTTCTTTTAACAAGCAATAAATGAGCATATTATAACACACTCATGTTATTGACTTGTTGGTATCGAGCCTCAGGCTCGACACAACAAGCCATAAAACAAGCGCATTATAACGTGCTCATGTTATGAATTTTCAAAAGTTTTTTTGAAAGGTGTCCTTGAAATGGCTACCCATTTCCATGCACCCGCCCATAGCCGTGTTCACATGATTCACAACTTTTTTTATGTTTCCCTAAATACTTTGGTTCACGCTTGTTGATGTCTTAGCTGCTTTCATTTCATATATTTGATGTGTTCTAGTTTCCCATGAAATCTTCCAGGTCATGGTGGAGGAAAATATTCAAATGGTGGGATTGGCACTTAGTTTATGAACTAGTTGTCATTAATATCACTGCATCAAATTAGAGTGTTTTTGTATTGGATTGATCACTACTTTTTTTTTTAATTAAATCACTGCATTAGATTAGTCATGATTTAGAAGGCTCAACCACTTCTCACCATTCCCACTCCACGTTTTCCCATTGCTCTCTGTGATTGAAATAGTTTAGCGTTGGAATATTTTTTTACTCTACAATAAATGGTTTTTTCTTCTTAAATGATATCAATATGCTTTATCAATGTGGGATATGTAAAATACCATTTAACAACTCCAAGATCGTTTTATACATTTCTTAAATGAATTTGATTTCTTTCTAAGAAATGATATTCTTGAGGAGTATTGGATATGTAAATCCAATATAGTAAAGATTACCACACCTTTTACTCGATCCCATCATCACTTTCCAACTTGGATTTTGCATTGGCACAATGCTCGATAGCTTCACGTAGGTAATCATTTACTATTTGATGTGTTGGCTTCTCTATGAAAAAATTATATTCTAAAATAAAATTTAGTATGTCACACAATGCATTCATGAAACTAGTTGGCAGATAGTGAGATTGGTAACACAAAGATTGGAAGCTTTTTTTGTTGTGTTTTAAAAATCTATTAAGAATTGAATGTCTTCCTCCAAGTGACGTTTGTCAGAATTTTAAACTCGACAGTTTTCTTTATGAATTATGAAAAGTAAATGTTATTTTTCTCTATGAAATCTGTAAGCTTGATATTCTGCTTTATGTAACATTTTTGGCATATATTAAATAAATTTGAATTGACTTGAGAAGTTTTCTTGAGGTAATCTTGTACTTTTGTAAAATAAAGGATATCATTGACAATACAAATCCAACATTGCGAATACACTGAAACAAATAATATTTGAGATTGCAAGAGTCTATATCTTTCTAGGGAAGACAAGTGCAATGCTTTATTTTTGCTAATGGACAACCACTTCTCAACTGAAGAAACTACCAAAGCTTTTGTGCTTACAATATGCAAGTGGTGATTACAAACAATGGCATATGACTGAAACTTGAAAATTCACATCAAGAAACAATGATGATCTCTCTCATATGAAAATAAACAGGAAAGCAAATTCAAGTCGAAGAACTAAGCATTAAATTTGAAATTGATAAAGTATTTTTAAATTCTTAGGGCTTCCATTTCACACTTTACTTTTCTGTTGTGAATCAACTCACATTCTTGTGGGCTCTAAAATGAACATTTCAATTTTTTCTACAAAGGGCATAAAATGAATCTTAAGAAAAACTCACTAGATTTCATTTGGGGCTAAAAATTAGACAAGGAAACTTTCATATCTCGATTTGGTGCTTTAAAACAAATCAAAATCATTGCTTTGAGGACTTAAAATGAACAAGTGTTTCTTTGTTTTGTAATTACTTACTCAAAGTAATACCATCGAAAGGATGTATGCACTTCTCTCGCACCTCACGATGATCTTGAGAATCAAAAGGACTTTTGGTGATCTTAAGTTGGGTAAAGTAATTACCTCCATATTTCAATTTGGGTACCCTAAAATTGAACAAAACATCTTGCAAGTGTGAGTAAGCCTATTGCGTGTGTTCTCCCTTTGTTTCTAAATGAAGGTTGCTCAAACTATGAATATGTTTGCTCAATTTTGTTTATCTTAGAGGGCATGCCTTGTGGAAAAAGGTACTCACCCAAGGGAATGACCCAACTGGTAACACACTAAATCCAAGTGTATTTCTAGCCGGGATATAAAAGTGGGTACTGGACCAAAGCTCAGTATCACATGGTTGGTCCCGATGAGAAGGGAAGCAATGGTCTCTCACCATATGGGTCAATCTCCATGAATGGAAAGTTTGAATTAAAACCCCTTGTTTAGCAAAGACCAAAATCCTATCTATTTGTTGGTGCAAAAGGTCATGTCCTTTGAAGCTGCCCCACATATACATGCAATTCTTTTGTAGAGATGAAAATTATGCCATGGGAGATTCATGGGTACTGATGCTTGGATGAATCAAGAAGTGTGTGTCATGGAGGGGAGTGGGTGTGGTCAATCATCTAATCATCCACACTGAATATGCAAAGTTGGATTTATCCAAGTGGGATCCGAAAAAATATTGTATTTTCATCCTAGGATTGTGTATGTTATTGGAATCAAAAAAACTTTTCTTGGATCCAAAACAATGGAAAACAGACATTCAATGAATCATCATACTTTCAAACCCTTTGGAAAAACAAATACCTTGGAGGTGTCCACATGTTACTGCTTGTCCTTAGGGGTTCTTATCTCTAGAAGGATTCTAATCATTCAGACATCTCAATTTGTCTCTCCCAAAGTCAACACTAGGAAACCTTTGCCTTGATTTCCACATAATGCATTTTGTGGGATGAGAGAAAATTAGGACTTTGGACATTCAGTGTTAAAAACTAAGAAAAAAGTGATTGTGGTAAAAAAGTAAGTCATTAATCAAGATTAACCCTAATTGAACCCCACACATGTGCTTGCAATCTTTTGTCTTATGTTTTCCATGCGAACATTGATCTTTTGGTTTGAAACAGTCTTAGGGAAATGCATGTTCTTCAATATCTTAAACTAGTAAACAAGTCCTTCCCAGGTTCATCTAGGATCAAGTCAAACACTTTGTCCATCCAAACATCAATCAAATTACACCTCACCAACAACTCTTGGAAACTTTGAAAATAACATCATGCTAAACTTCTAGGAAAAATCAAATCACTTTGTTTGACTTAACACACTCAGTCAAACTATCATCTTGTGCACGAGTTTAATCTAGGATAACACAACTTCATAAGGTTTACAAGTTCAAAATCATCTTGTTTGGCTTAACACACTTAGTGAAATTATCCAATCAATTATCAGCTTGTTTGACCTAACACACTTAGTCAAATCATCCTCTTTTGTACAAATTTACTCTAGGATAACACAAATTCCTAGAGTTTACAAGTGCATTATCACTTTGTTTGACTTAATAGACTTAACTAAACTATCCTCAATCAAAATCAAATCAAATTAATTCCTAAAGTCTACCATTGATCCAAATTTCCTAAAAGTTTAAACACCCATATAATTCACCCCTTTCATCCTTCATCTCATCATTGGTCCTAAACCCCTTAGAGGCCAACAAGGTTAAAACACAAGAAGAACATGGAATATAAACTTGCTTCATACATAATGAGTAATCAAAGTCAACAAAACTATCCAAGTCTTGCATTTCCAATTGATTATCGAAACTCGTGCATTTATGCATGGCACCATTACCTCCTCCAAACCTCAATAGTACAACGAATATGAGTACGCCCAATATAATTTGTGGACCAGCTTTACCTATGATAGATTTAAATCAAATTCTAAACCTACAAATCTATCAACTAAACAACTAATGCATGAGTCTTCCAAAAAACAACATCATCTCACCAAGTCCATACATGCCAAATGTAAACATACCAAGTACAAGTTTACCAAACATGAGAATTTCAAATTCACACTTGGTGAACTTTGGGATAGATGTGTTTGTGAATCAAACTAATGTTGTTCAAATTCCAAGCAATATGTTAATGACTTCAGGTATTTGTCCAAGTCAAGGTAACAACATGCAAAATCAAAGTTACCTAAATCAAGGCAATATGATTTCCAACCACAACAATGTTCAAACTCAACCTATAATGCCAAATAAAAATGTCACACCGAATCAGATCATTATCAAGAATCAACTTGTCCATGATCCCAGGAAAACACCACAAGGATGCATTCAAATCTTCTTGCTAAACAAACAAGTCAACCATATCAATAATGTCAAGGTCAAATCTTGCGAAACAAAATTGCTACACTCAAAAAACTCATCGATTCATATCATCAAGAGACATCTCCACCCCAAAATCAATACATTATCCCATTGGTTGAACAATTTCATCAAAGCATTGAGCTATCTCCACAACCACATTAGGAACAATATCTCCAATATCAAGAAATTGGATATTAGGATCAACGACATCAACAACAAACTTAATCACCACATCTCCAAAATAAATCACCACAAGGTCAATTTAAAGTGAAAATATCACAAGGTAACAAACTAAAATACACACCACTTGGGGAACCAATCAAATCGTTCATGCAACAATTGATACAAGAAAATATCATTAAAATCCCCGTTTATGTGAATTATCAAGAGCCCATGGTGAAACCACAAGGGTATAATGAGAAGCACTTTTGTGATTTTCAAAAATTAAAGGGACACACAACATCAAATTGTATTTAGCTTAAAAATACCATCCAAGACCTTATTGATCAAATTCTAATAGCTATTGGGGACAATAATCAGAATTCAACCACTAGAAAGAGCATTAAAAACCTCCCCACCACAATTTTTGAAAACAATGATCAAGATCTATCCATTACTGAGCACATTGAAGATGTTTCCACCTCAACCAATGATCAAGTCAACACACACCAAGAGCCACTTTTCAATCATGATCAAAACTCACCAACAATTCCCAACAATGATCCAATCCAAGAAACGTTAACATCATTTGATCCTATGGTTAAAAACAATTACAATTTCTCCACCATAACTATTGAAGACAATGATCAAAATCAATCCATCAATGAGCACTGTGAAGATATGTATACCCCATCTAGTGGTTAAATCAACATTCATCAAGAGTCACTTTTTAGTGATCCATTTCAAGATGTGTTAACATTATTTGATCCTATTGGCATAATCCATGATCCATAGACCAATGATCGTATTGAAAAATGTCTCTACATTTACTTATGAGTTAGAGGACATATCTCAAGAACGTATTCCAAAGAATGGTGAACATCTATTACCAAGGTCTAGCAATGGTCCTTCCCAAGACATACTGACATCCCTCAACCTCATGATTGTGGATAGTGAAGGAATCCTCAAATATCAATAGGATATTGATCCACTTCCCATTCCTAATAACAATGTCCAAGAATCCCATGTAGACAATCCATCCCTTGAAATTGACCCATGTCAAGAACTTGATCCAAAACATGTTGAAAGTAATTCCAAAATTAGTCAAGATCAAGAATTCGTATCTCCAGGATACTACAATGATCTAATGGGAACTCTTCTATCTATACAAGATATTGAAAATGATGATCATATCCATATAGCACATATTCCTCCATCTACCCACGAGATTCTTTCTTTAGACGGGCATGTAGATGATCTTCACTAAAAACAAGAGTCTCCTACTATTAAAATTTGTACACATGACCAAGATATAGAAAAATATGGAGACATATCAGAAAGAGATCGTGACGAAGGCTTCTAAATAAGTTGTATATCAGAAAAATCTTGTGGAGACATATCAGAAATGGGTCATTAAGAAGGCTCCTACAAAAGTCATGAGTCATAAATATCCCATAAAAAGAATCATGAGGAAGAATTTTATGGGGACAATAAATCATCAACACCTCTTGAAGAAGCATTACAATCTGATATCTCATAAGATCAAGTGAAAGAGATCAATCAAGAATTCATCCCACATATGGAGGATCCTATAACTTATAAACTTGGATCACTTACCTTTCTTAGGGAAAGCTACCTCATCAATAAGGAAGTTGTAACTTTTGAAGATTCACCATAGAGCCGAGGAGTAGCACCTTGTTTCCAAGGTAAATCATATCCTATTGCAAATAATTTTTTTGAGCAAATGAATTATCAAGGCATAGGATTAAGCCTCCATGAATAGGGTATCCTAGAATTAATACAGATTGTTGGAAATCCTAAGTATCAAGGCCTTGGTTATTGAATAAACAAGGGATATAAATATATCAGTGACACCTCTATAAAACTGGGGGAAACTTTGTCTCAAGAAAACGTCAACATAGGGAGCATGAAGAATCCTTATGATGAAACCAATGCCAATACTACAACCCACCACATCACGAATCTTCATACACCCATCGCCCCATCCATTAATAGGGAAAAAATCAAAAGAAGGTTTTGAATTAAAGCACAAAGAACGTCATCAGAGAAAAAGAAGTACTAAAGCATGAAGGAAAAATCAAATACATATGGATACCAAAGAATACAAAGGAATACTATCCCTATCAAACTCCATTAGTCAAAGAAACTATGGGGAAACATCAAAAAGGGAAAAGTATCCATCAAATATGTCCACAAAGGAAAAAGAAGGAATCTAAAGCAACTTACAAAGTATATTGAGTTGTTGGTCCTAATTCCATGCACACTTATGCATCCACTCATAATTTCTAATTTCCCAAGTTTGGACAATCAAAGGTTCCAAACTATCAACCAATCCATCTTTTATTCCTAAACACACTCCATCCACGCCTCCACGCATGATATCTAATTCTCGCATTGACCATGTGTTGGAAACAACCCTTCATTATAAGGATTCAAAAGGCACTCTATCTCGATGTGTGCACAAAGACAAAGTCAACTCTGGTATCAACAAAGTAGATCAAGAATCTCAAAATTTGCATTCAAGTGCATGAATCTTGGTAAAGCAGCTTCTTCAAGAAGGATATCAGTTGCACATTATGACAGAAGCACCAGTGTCAACACCACATGGTGGTTCAACATAAGCTTAAAATATCTCAAAAAATACAAAAAAAAAAAAAATTCAAAAAATATCAAAAAAGGATTGAAAACAATAAAGAAAAAACTTATCCTCTAGTGAAAACTGCATGGGTGACGCTTTGGGAAAGTACCATGATGAAAACCTAGAAAACATGCATCATGTGTAGAATCAAACATCTACGTGCTCCATTTCAAGAGAAAGCATCTTATCACATTCATAATAGAGCCAACATTCCAACCATATCATCCATTCATCCATGAACCATTTATCCAACCCATTACCATCTATCTACCTTATCTTGATCCTGATGAAGGTTTGGTGCACACTTTACACTTGCTTATGGTAAATGTCTTGACATGGGTTATTTTCCTTGATCCCATCCTACCAAACGTTATATGAGCCTTGAATCATTATCCAAATGAGAATCCTTTGTGAAAACACCAAGTTATCTTATCTCAATACGATCCATATCCATCCATCCATCCACCTATTCAAGCATCCACCAATGGCATTCCAAACATTGCTAGACACTAGGGGAAGATATTTACATATTGCTTTGGGAATAAATCTTGATCTATATCCTCCAACTTATGTGGTGATCCAAATATTGGCAGACATAAAATCAAATTGGTCAAAGAATTTGTGAGCCAAAGATCCAAATAACTAGCCCATGGCATATTTTGACAAGATGATGTTCCTTATTAAGCTTTATCTTTCGTCAAACATCAATCCAAACAATCCACATCAGTTGTATCTAATGTGTACTCCAATGTCACATCAAATCATCAAAACAATATTGTTCCAAATCAAGCTTCAAAATCCTAATCAATCAAAATCCAACCAATCTATCTCGGGATATCCTTCCCAATCATCGTGTTTATTAACACTATCCTTGCATTGTTGTGTATCCTCAACAATGTTATCATCATCAATCCATGAATTGGACCAATCAAATCCTAGCTTGATTTTCAACAAAATCCCCCAAAAAAGCACTAATATCACATATCCATATCCAAAACATCAAAATCATGGGAAAATTCAAAAATCCAAAAACATTCAAAAAACCAAAAATCCAAAACATTCAAAAAATCCAAAAACATCCAAATCATTGAAAATCCAAAACATGTCAAAATCCAAAAAATCCAAAATAGAGTCATCAACTTTTGAGGGGTATGTGTGGGATCATCATGGAAAAAATAGGACCTTAAGTGGTAATAAAAAGTAAAAAAATCAGAGTTAGATAACTTGACGTAAAAATTTGCATAAGTTATCTATATTATTTCAAAAAAATGTAAATTTTTTTTTTTGTAGAAAATTGAATGTAGTTTCTAAACTACTAGACCTTTATTTAAAACAAAATAATCTATTTGGTGAAATTTGAAATTTCAATGTAGTAGTACTTAAATTTCAGGGTAAAAATAAGAAGTAGGTGCTTGTCTGACCACCCTAACCACAATAAAATGATAATATTTTTTTGTAAGATTTTAGATATAAGTAGACGAATCATATCTCGATGTGATGAATATTTGTTTATAATTTTTTTCCAAGTAAATAATTAATTATGAATTTTTTATTACAACTTTTAAAAATTATTAAATCTCGTTTGTCTAACCACCTTAACTTGGTCAAAACTTCATGAAATTATTATTTTTTTAATTAATCCTATCGTACGCGAAGCATAGAATGTGTTCCATGTTTCAAATTCAAAAAATGTGATACCATTTGAAATTTATAGATGTTTTTCAATCAATCTATCAATCAAGACTTTATTCATAATTATACTAGAAAATGAATAATAATTTTTTATTAAATTCAAAGTAAAGCATAATTTATATTGGTGGAAAGCTGAGAATCTCCTCTAAAAACCCTTTTCATTTTACCAATTTTGGGTAAAAAAAAGTCATCAGCCACATGGGCCATCATATCACTTACATATTGCCACTTTTTGGCCCATCATGATCCTGCACATACCCTGAGCTTGAATGTAGGCAAGTTTGATCTTTGATCATCCCCCGAGGCATTTTAGGTCAATCCTTTAGGTGTCTATCGCAATGGAAATTCGTTTTCCCATCTATTTCACATTTATGTCAGTCCTTTAGAAATTTATTACAATGGAAATTCGTTTGCCCATCCATCTTATCATTGAGTCAAGTCTATCATCAGTTGAACTACGTGGTCTCTGTGTGTATAACTTAGGAAAGGATAATCTATGGATCAAATTTTGAGACCCCTAGGATAGGTCTTTAAGTTACTCTCTTGGTCATAAATCTTGAAAATACCAAAAACATTTGTAGAGCATCCCATAATTAAAAAAATAGCTTCAAAACATTTTCAAAACATCAAAAGATTTGAAAAAATCTAAAATGGTGCATCCATCTCATCTCACTTTCACCCACAATAAACATCACTCATAATAAATCATCGTTAGGGTATGTGCAGGATCATCATGGAAAAAATAGGCCCTTAAGTGGCAATAGAAAGACAAAAAATCAGAGTTGGACAACTTGATGTAAAAATTTGAATAAGTTATCTATATTATTTCAAAAAAATGTAAAAATAGAATCTGTAGAAAATTGAATTTAGTTTCTAAACTACTAGACCTTTATTAAAAAAAAAAAACAATTTGGTGATAATTTGAAATTTCAATGCAGTAGTATTTAAATTTCAGGGTAAAAATAAGAAGTAGGTGTTTGTCTAACCACCCTAACCACAATAAAATGATAATATTTTTTTATAAGATTTTAGATATAAGTAGAGGACTCATGTCCCGATGTGATGCATATTTTTTTATAATTGTTTTCGAAGTAAATAATTAATTATGAATTTTTTATTACAAATTTTATAAAATATAAAAATGCATCTGTCTAACCACCTTAACTTGGTCAAAAATTCATGAAATTCAATTTTTTTTTTTTTAATCCTATAGTATACAAAGCATAGAATGTGATGCATGTTTCAGATTCAAAAAATGTGATACCATTTGAATGTTATAGATGTTTTTCAATCAGCCTATCAATCAGGACTTTATTCATAATTCTAATAGAAAATGAATAATAATTATTTATTAAATTCAAAGTAAAGCATAATTTATATTGGTGGAAAGCTGAGAAAATCCTCTAAAAACTCTTTTTGTTTCATCAATTTTGGGTTAAAAAAAAGTCGTCAGCCACATGGTCCATCATATGGCTTACATATCACCACTTTTTGGCCCATCATGATCCTGCACATACCCATCACCTTCATCCTTTGGTAAGACAATCAGAAGGAAGTCTAGCAGGTCCAAAAGTGGGAACCTAATAATCAAAAGTCTTAAGTCTAGATCCGTAGGTCAGCAAGTTGGTCAACTTGGAGTATCAATAGCTTATCATCCAATCAGTCTCATCAAAACCATGATCACAACATGTCCTAGGAATGTGACCTTCCTGCGATGGACATCAACATTAGGTATCACCTTAGTTTAGCTTTGGCTAGTGGTACAAAGAAAATTAGCTTGTTTGTTTACTTTATTTGGTTCTTTTTGACTTATCTTATTGCACTCATTCCAATGACCTCTCAATGATGTCTAAACAAAAATATTTAGAGAGAAAGGAAGGGGGAAACGATCATTATCTTTTTATTTGTTCTTGTTGGATATTCTTGTAAAATAACTTTGTCATACATGCTTTGTTTTGTTTATAGAGAGGATGTTTTAGGTGTCTTGTTGACCACATAATAAGGCTTTCCTTTTTATGTTTTTTTTCAAGATGTCTAGAATATCTGACCTGCATTCTGAATAAGGATTTTTTTTGTCAAGTGTCGACAAGAGTACTCCTATATGATTGTCTATTCAAAGTCCATCACACTAGGCGCAACACTGTCCTAGTTCTTTATACCTTGATGCATCATACCTATGTGTGTTATCAAACATAAAGAAGGGTATGCTCTTTATTTCTCCCATCCCTGAATAAGTAATTATACATCATTATCATTCATAATCATATCCAATAAAGTCTCGACGACTAATGGACTTGTTGGAATTCTACATCTTCTTGGATTTAATGGTTGATCCCTCTCATTCTTCTATCCTCTTTCATGTTAACAATGCATCCATCTTGTATTCACACTCTCAACCTGCATAATCACGTCATATCATTTGCATAATCATTTAAGTTATTTAAAATAATATAGATTTGATATTATAAGCATCTTACAAACATCTCATCATCATTATCATATAGATCTATTATTCTAACCATCCATACATCCATTTTGAACCTTTTGTCGTGAGATCGACCTCAAATTGAACTTTTTGCTCAATCTCTCGAGGGGGCAATGTAGTAACATACTTATTTCCACTGGGGTATCTGAAAAAAGTAGAAAAGTTTTAAATTTTGATGTCGGTGACATCATTCTTTGAACCAATGCAACAAGTACATTGCTTCAAAGAGGGGCAAAATGTAGACATACAAAACTAACATCATGTATTAATAATATTTAATCATATTCACCTATCAAATAAATCGATTTTATTTGATCTCCTAAGGTTATCACACTTAATTAAATAAATCATATTATTTAATTAATCTCCTAAAATTCTTCCATTTAATTAAATAAACCCAAATGTTTAATTAAATATCTAAATGATCATTTTCCTCTCATTTTATTTAAACAAATCCAAAAATCTAAATCATGTGTCACATCACCTAATCATCAACTTAATTAATCAAATCCATGATTAAAACTAAGCCTTACCCATGTCCTATCCTCTAGCTTTTCCCACTTGCACAATAAATCATTTATTTTGATTTATTAAAAGCTCTATTTTCCTCACAAGGTACATTCCCAAGGAATATGCCCTCATTAACCCCATTTTTTTGACTTTTTTTTCCAAACAAATTTCCCCACAAAGCTCTCAACCATATGCATTTAATGCTATTTGCAAATTTCAAATTGGCACGTTGACCAAAATGTGCACAACCCTCATCCTCTCACATTTTGATAAGTGGCATCTTCTCATTGGCTCATGAATGATCCCACATTCATCCAAATACCTCAATCTTCTAACCTTTAATCTATAAATGCAAAGAATTTCAACACAACTTGACCAAGAATATGAGTATTGGCATTATCATCACTTGCATCTTGGCATATTTTTCTTATCAAGGATTGGGAAAGGGCTCTCTTCTCATATCAAGGGGCACCAGTCCCCATATGGGATGGTGGTTGGTTAACTTAGATTAGATTTACATATTTTAGATTTCAAATGGATTACTTCATGTTTTTCTCTTCTATGTTTGATCCACAATCTCATAGGGAGGGGTTTATTTCAATTTACTAACAATGGTTAATCCATCTGTTGTTAGGAATTGCAAATTTACCTCTCACAGAAAAAAATAAAAATAAAAATAGTTATTATAGATTTAAAAAGATTAAAATCTAGAGAGTTCATAAACCCACAGCCTTCATAATAACAAATCCATAGAGTTAGAAAAATAAAAAATTCAGAAGAATTAAATCAAAGTAATAAAATCCACCCTTTTCATTTTATCTGTCTTTTAAAATATTTTTAAATTACATAAATTTAAGAACATAAAACTTATAGATTTAATCGAAATAATGGATCATATTCCATAGAACTTGGGGTGCATGTTACACCATCTTGTATAATATTTTCCGTAAGGAAATTGTTTCAGTTTTTAATATCTATTTTCTTTAAAGTGAAATGAATGATTTGTAAATGACATGGGTAAAGGGTTTTATGTTAGTTCTTGCATTATTCTTATTTCATAAGGTTTCTTTTTAAGATGGAATTGATGAATAGATTCATTATTTCCATCACTACTATGAGCTTTGAAGAGTCATTCATTTCCCTTTGGATGGATAGTCCTTAGAACTTGGAAGTGTTTGAGAGAATTGATAACTTCCAAAGCTTGAGGGATTTCTAGATTTGATGACATCCAATTGTTGAACACTTGGAATATTGAGAGGCACACACTAAGGGGGAGTGGGGTGGGCAGGAGGCAGAGGAGAGGGTGTGGGGTTTTGGGTAAGGGTGAATCAATATTCTTTGAAACCACTTAAATATCTAAACATTCATTCCACATAGCATATTCAATTTGTAGTAGGAAAGACAAGATTGAAAACAACCATCAAAATCATATAACAGATGAACACTATATTTTTACATGGAAAACCCAAAAAAGGAAAAACTAGGGTGAGGATTAGCTCACAATATACTATAACCGGTTGCAAGATGTTATAGAAGTGATCACTAGGGGGGGTAAGGGTGAATTAGTATTCTTTGAAACCACTTAAATATTTAAACATTCATTCCACATAGAATATTCAATTTGCAATAGGAAACAAAATAATGAAAAAAACCATCAACATCACATAACACATGAACACTAGATTTTTACATGGAAAGCTCAAAAAAGGAAAAATAATGGTGAGGATTAGCTCACAATATAATATAACCGGTTATAAAATATTACAGAAGTGCTTACTATAGGTAGACTCACTACCCACAAAACAAACAAAAAGATAGAAGATAGTGGTGGCACGCAACTGAGTTTTGAACTGTTACAAATGCATCCACAATATGTTGGAGTATAGTTCCATTGAAGCTTAATTTAGTACACATAATCAACACACTTCAACACTCTGCTCTACTCTACACTTGCATCACTTTAACACAAAATTCACATCCACTACACTTGCATCTTTGCTAACATATCATATCCAACACTAAAATAAACTCATACTTATTACAATTTCATCCCAACATCAATTAGGTTAGTCTAATTGAATGTATTAAATAAAATATAACTTGTTAGCTTGACATACAAACATACATGCTTCACACCAAGATTTAAAACTTATACAAAATCAAGATAGGCCAGCATGTACCCATAATAGATCCCACATAATGGAATGATACATATTCAAACTTCATAATAGTAAAAAATTATTAGGTCGGCATCGGTAATGAAATAACATCAAAATTTTCCAATTGTATAACCATAAACACACATGCATAAGTGTCATTATTTCATAAGTTGTTATGAAAACTTTAAGTATAGATATAAGATATCATCACTCGATCAGTAAAGTTTTTTAGTATCAAATGTAATAATTACCATGAAAAATAATACATAATAATGATGTAATTTGTGAGATAAATATTTTAAAGATAATATACTTTACATATTTAGACATTATATATGTGATTTTTGGTGTGTGTATGTATTCTTGATTGGCTTATGTTTTATGTAGGGATATCATATTTTTTTTAATCTTTTTTTTTTCCCTCAACCATTAGCATTTATATGAGCTCTCAATAATTTAAAAGTTTAATTTTTCTTATTCATTAGTACAACAAATACATGCTCATAAGCTCATTTACTAAGGAGTAAGAAAAATGACAAAGGGAAAAAGTAATGGATAATTTTGAAGTAAAAATGGAGTAGTTTGGGAAATTTATGACAAATTTTGGACATTGCAATAGTTTAGGTGGGATTTTGAGAAAAAGTTTCTAGATTTCTAGGGAGTTTTTGGAAAAGGAGAAAGAAGAATAGAGCAGAAAAGGCACTAGTAGAAGAAAGAGGACATAAAAAACTTGGAAAGGAAGGTCAAAACAATAGAAAATAAAGGGAATAGAAGAAAGTAGAAGAGAGTAACAAAGAACATAAACAACAATGTTTTGAAAGTAGCCAAAGAGGCCCCTAGTAGATAACAAGAGGACAAAGAGGAGGACATTAGACTATATATTTTATTGTAGCTTTTGTAAATGTGTAAGTTGATTGTAATTTTTCATAATTTTTTTGAGTTAATAAAACTACTTATTAATTCTTCCCAAGTCATTTTTCTTTGATATTGCTTGTGTGGATACAAGAAATATTATATAAATTTGTTGTTATAAAAGAATGAATTTTTGTGTACAAGTTCAAAGTGTTTTATGAGTCCAAAATTGTTGAAAAAAACCTACAACCATCATTGCAACTACCTATAGAAATAGTCTATTTTTAATAGAAACATAGTTATTATCTTTGTAATTAAATTTATGCCTCTTAAACCTTTCATTTGACCTATAGCACATGTGTAGGCCTCTGTAAAGGTTGTATGAAGTTTCTTATAATAACATAACCTATCCTTTTCCACCTGTTACCTCATTTTTAAGAGGATTTTTAGGTGCCTACATGGAGGTGAGTGCCATCAATGTAGTATGAGAGCGTAGCTATAAATTTGGGAAGAAATTTAGTGGCTTGAAATTGGGGTTGAAGGAGGCCTGATGAGTGTGATTGTGGATGTGTCCCTACAACAAGGGATATTGCAGCTAGGAGAATGTAGTAAGAAGGAAAAAGAAAGAAAGGAGATTTAGAGCATAATGATGCCACCAAGGAGAAGGATGCCAAAGGTTGTAGCTACAGAAGCAATAGGAAGGATAGATGAAGTATTGGAGACTTTAAGGGGGATGTAGGAAATAATGTATGCAATAGAAGGAGAAATTAGAATAGGCAAAGAACATGAAGATAGTGACGGTGAATATGATGAATAGGGAGCAAATATGACAAGACAAGAAGGTGAAAATGTAGAAGTAGATATGGATGCAGGAGAAAGATGACTTATAAGAGCTATTTCCAATATTGGGAAAGGAGAAAGGGTGTAGTACCAAGCTTCTCGAGAATTTTATAGACTACAAAAAATCCCTATGATTAGCTCCCTTTTTTGCTCCATTTTTTTGCTTCCACCCACTGTTTTAATGTATTTTTCTCCAATTTTTTGAAAAAGTCGGTGCTATTTATCGAGCTAGCACCATTTGTTGCATTTTTTGAGCCAATCAAGACAAGTAGGCACAAAATTAGGCACTGATTAGCACTAGATTTAGTGTTGGATTTAGTGCCAGATTTAGCATCGGGTTTAGCACCAAATTTAGTATCGGATTTAGCAGTGCCAGATTTACCACTGGGTTTAGCACTAGATTTAGCATAAGATTTAGCACCAAATTTAGGCAGTGGCATATTAGAAAGAGATATTAAATTGTCTCATCAAAACCAACAACCAACATCAAAGGAACACAAGATCTAATGTCGATGAGAAATTGAGATATCGGTAAGATAAATAAGATTGTCTCATCAACAATATTCAAGTAATGATCAAAATCATTCACCGCTATTCCATCGAGAAGGTGAGAAACATGTGAGGTAGAGAGGTAAACATCACAACCCCGCTACTAGAAGGCTTCTACGGGGTGGTAGTATACTGTGTTATCACCAAATAGTCAAAAACCTCTTGCAGTATGGCAGTATACACCGCACTACCGCCAGATAATCAGAAGCCTCTTGCGGTATGGTGGTATACATCACACTACCCGCTAGGTAATAAGAAATCTCCCATGGTATGGTGCTATACCGTGCTACCACATCTCTCTCACAATCATCCAATGGTATAGAGGTAAAAGCATGAACTTAACACTTATCAATTTAAGAGATAATAGTAATTTTTTATTATAAAATATATATGTATTTTTTTTCTAAATTTGTTTGAATATTAAAACATTTAATGATTAAACATATTTGAGTTTTTTCACATCAATAATTTATCTGCCATGATGAGTTAGAACAAAATACCCAAGCCCTATTTTTTATCTCTCATTTTCACTTGGTTTTTTCGAGCTCCCTTGCCCTGCACATGCCACCATCATTAGAGTTTGAAACCTCAAGCTTTCTGAAGGAGTATCTATCAATTTTTTCGCTGATTTTTATATTTTTCTTCATATAAATTTCTATTGAGGCCGAATCAGGTAAAGATTTCATGGTTCATTTTTTGTTTCCACTTATTTGAATGCATTTTCAAAGACATTCCTTCTTGAATTCTCATGCATTTTTCTCTTGCTTTACTCTATCGATGCCTTGCTTGTCTTGAGGCTGATATCAAAGCACTTCTTGAGCTCGTAATTCATTGAACAACAATAAGTTGAGTAAGTTTCTATGCACCATTTCTCCATATCTTACCTTCATTTTTTATGGAAACAAGATTGATTTGGACTCAATAGATACAAATGAATGGGTGTTTTATTTCTACCAGCATCCTTTATTTGTAACCCTTCTATCTCGGCTTGGCCTCTCTGGAATTATCTCACTATAAAATAAATGAAACAAATCATACTCTCCATATTTGGTTTGATCAAGCGATGAAAGATTTTTTTATTTCTGCATTTTTTCTCTTTCTTGCTGATAGCTTGGTCACGACCTGTCTAGAATACTTTTTCTATTTCCAAAAAGAACAGAGTGTAAAATTCTCTTTTATTATATTTTTGAGCCTCCTTCATGGATCCATGATTATGGTCGTGGGCTCTATTCAATGTCATTATGGGTTTGTCTTTGATCTAGGGTTTTTCAAAAACCCACGACTCCTATTGCAGATTTGAGCTCTTAGAAAAATGAGTGCAAGACTTTTGGCATGATCTTTCACTTCTCACAAAGAAAACTAAATCCTTCCACATTTGGGGCTTGGCCCAAAAACCCTAAACCATGGGTTTGTAATATTTTGCATATCCTTCTCCTTTCTTGCGAGTATTTTACATTTTCATTTTTTTAGAATCCGTTTCACAAGACAATTGCACTATTTTTTTGTATGTTCATTTTTCTCTAAACAAGACAAAAATGGAGATGATTGATGTAGAGCATTGTGGACTTCAAAGGTCTTCAAAGACATGAACACATATTTTGCAAGATCACTTCTGTAAGCCTCTCAAAATCTTCTCAAGCTACTAATTTGTAATTAGTTTGCAAGGGATTGTTTTCTCTTTCTTTACTAATTTCCTATTTTATAGGGAGTTATGGTCTGTTTCTTTCCAATCACAAGGTGCATTTTAGTGAACTTGACCATTCTGAATTATTTAAATGTAGACACCATATGGTTAATGTTGAATGCTATTGCTACTCCAAGGCACTTTGACTTCTTCCTTAGACAGTGAGATTCTCTCAAGCCATGAATGTGGTTATCATATCTCTAAGCACTCTTTTCAGCATGAAGAATGCATCAATGTGTAGTAGAATTTTTAAAGAACTTGTCTCTAATTATGAATGTTTTAGATTGCTACATATAGTCATGGTCAGATTCTCATGATAGATTCCTTTGAAACTTGTGATAGGTATGTATTTGAGGACCAAATTGATTTTATCAAGGAGAACAGGTACTTTAACAAATTAGCTCATATGCCGATGTTTTGAATTGTATATTAGATATCTTATTTTTTATTTAAATAGTAATAAGATATATGTTTCTTTCTTTGGTTGATTGGGCTAAACTTTAGAGAACAAATGGAAAATGTTTTGGATTTTTATATGTATTTTTATAATACTTTTTAAGTTTACAACATAGATAATGTATTATTCACTTTTGATTTTTTGTTAATTTTCTCATTATTGATAGTTTATCCTAAATGAGGCCAAGGGTGATGATTTTGGAAAGGATTCTAGGGAAAAAACAATGTCACACAAACTCTAGGTGGGATGCATTTTCTTAATGCTTGAAATTAGGGTAGTATTTAGCTATATAAGGCATCATAAATAATTTTGCACCATTAAATGTTTAATGTACATATAGTATATGAATCAAATACTTTTAATTTTAATTTTACTCCACTAAAATTCAATAAATCCTCATTTGCAATCATCAAGCCACTGGAAGGAACATTTTTTCTTTTTATTTTATTCTTGACATAGCAACAACTAAAAGTTTTCATGTTATTTTCAAAATTGTTGGTTATTTGATGCTATCTTAGATTTTCTTGCAATGGTTGTATAGGATGAAAACAATAGCCATATCAAATGCCTTTTTCCTAGGTCCTACTCTCTCAAGGTTAACAATCTCAATCTCACTAATAGTGATTATTAAGAAAGGTAATTCCACCAACTCTACCAAATAGTTTACCATAGGAACAATACAAGTAGATGCTTTAAAAGGAACTCCATGAAAACCAAGATCTCTAAATGGTATATCAAACTCTAGTTCAAAATATTTTAGATGATGTTGCTCCCATAGCTATGTTACTCGCTTGACAAATCCCTGAAACTCAGCATTGATATTATTTTTCTTGTCCCTCTCTTGCTACTCTTCCCCAATTTCATTAGGATCATACATTGACCTTCTTGCCCCTCCTAAAGTTTGGACCACATCCATTACCTCCACATAAAATTGGACATCCTTGGTCTTCTTGGTTCATACCATGATATGGTTATGGAAATGAAAATGAAGCAAAGTTAGCATCTCCTTCTCCACTAGCTAGAAGAATGCATGCTTAATGTTTTGATACATGATATCAGCGCTCTCTTCTGATCTCATGGTTGAATATCAAAATCCATTATGGTGGGCCTCCGTATTTCTAGTCATCTTTCTTCCTCTTCCACCAAATGCTGACATATTTTACTAATGTTTATTTGAATTGTTGCATGTTTTACATCATTGGAATGACATATTAGTTGTAACATTTTTGAAATTTTACTATGGTGTGTGCAATTTGATATGATGTAATATGATTATGTTTTTTTTCACATGTTGTAAGACTAGATATATAACAAAAAAATAAATTATTGCATGAAATAAATAATAACTTTTCATTTTAAATGATTTTTTTTTGTAGAAAACAGGTCTTCCAAAAGATCAAGATGATCTTAATGATATAGATCCAGAATATATTGGTTCTAGTATAGATCACATGGTAGTAGATGATCATGATGTAGATACAAAATTCACTGAGGCTGATGATGATGACGACGACAATGATGATCAAATTGGTGATGATGATGATGAGGCAGTTGCTAGTAGTAGCCAGTGACATTCATGATCATATAGACTGCATCATGGATCATTGTTGATATATCATTATGATGTCTCTTTTCATGGTTACTATAATATTTATCATTTTCATGACTTGAAGTACCATATTATTGAGTTGTATCATTTTGACATGTATCATTTTGACTTATATCATTTTGACTTGTATGATTTTTGAGCTATATAATTTATCATTTTTACTTATATCTTTTGTACATGTATCATTTTCCCTTATTCTGATTGTTGGACATGTATCATTTTGATATGTTATTAATATAGTGGCATATTTGACTCACTTGTTTTAATCACTTATATAGATATTTGACGCACTTATTTTAATCACTTGTTTTGATGTATTTATATAGATATTTGAATCATTGTTTTTAATTATAAATGATGATCATGTTATAATACTTATCTTTTTATTTAATCATATGAGTTATTTAAGATGCATGATATATTTAACTAGTTAAATTGAAATACAACATATTAAATTAATAAATGGAAGCAAAACAAGAAGCATTTTTAGAAGCAAAAAAGGAAGCAACAATGAAAGCCAAACTAGAAGCAAAAACATAAGCAATTCAGGTAGCAAACAAATAAGTAATAATGGAAGAAATTTTAGAATCAACGAAAGGTGCAATAATAGAAGCCATATTAGAAGCAACAAAAGATGTGAAATGGAAGCAAAGCTAGATACAAGAAGCGACGTTATATCGGAAGTAAAATTGGAAGAAAAATTGGAAGTAAAATTGGAAGCAAAATTGGAAGCAAAAGTGGAAGCAAAAGTGGAAGAAAATTTGGAAGCAAAATTGGAAGCAAAAGTGGAAGCAAAAGTGGAAGAAAATTTGGAAGCAAAATTGGAAGCAAAAGTGGAAGAAAATTGGAAGAAAAACCAAAATAAAACCTCGAAGCAAAACTAGAAGCAAAACCAGAAGCAAACCTAAAAGAAAAACCAGAAGAAAAACTGGAAGAAAACGTAGAAGCAACACAAGAAGCAAAACCAAAAGAAAAATTGGAAGCCAAACTAGAAGCAACAAAATTTGGTGCTAAACTTGGCGCTAAATCCGATGCTAAATCTAGTGCTAAATCTAGCACCAAAGTTAGCATACCAGTTTGTACTGAGTTTAGCGCCAACATAAGTTCCCAATTCATGAAATCAAATGCACTAAAATTCGACGCTATTTTAGGTGCTGATTTCCTATTTTTTTGTAATGATAACAAGTTGAACTAATTGATTGCATAATAGAGATGGAAGAATTATTTCAATATGATGAAGTGGAGGATCTCAGAAGAGGGAAGGTTTCTCAAAGAGAATTGAAAATCATGCAACACTCTGGTGGGAAGAGGTGAAGGCTAAGATAAGATGAAATGATAGAGATAATATCACTCGATGGGATTGAATGACTAGAAAAATGAAGGTTAAATTTATGCCCAGTGATTATCAACTTGAACTTCTCAAGAAGTTGTAGAATTTAAGACAAAGAGAGTTAAGTGTGAAGGCCTATATAGAGGATTTTTATAAATTTCTATAAGATCCATCCATAATGAATTAAACTATTAAAAGGTAGCAAGATATGTTAATGGATTAAGGTTAAATACTCAAGATGAAAAAAGTATGATAAGGCTAAAAAATATAAAATAAGGATATCATTATTCTCTAAATGTTGAAGAGAAATTAGCAAGAAAACAAGGAACAAACAAAGGTAGAGGTGGATTAAGAAAATAAAAGGTGCAACAATAGAAAAACTACAACCATGGGAAGGATGCTAGCCCTTCAAAAATTTAAAAGGAGAAAGATGAAACAAGATCAAGACCATACCCAATGAGAGGTAGAGGTGGATATGGAAGAGGCTAAGGTAGAGGCTTTTAAGGAACTTATTTTACTCGTGGACAATCAACCCATATATTTTATCAATGCTTACAATGTAGACTATAAGGATAAATGAGAATAGGAGCAACAAGTTCACACTTAGCAAACAAGGATAATGAGTCTACATGATCTATTAGTCAACCAGATGAATATGAGAGGGAAGCACTTATGATGAATAGGATGTTGTTGAAACCAACAGAAAAGAGAAGATTTACCTATCCAAAGAAAAAGTTTATTTAGAACAATATATAATCCAGGTTGAAAATGCTTCAAGGTTATAATAGATAGTCACAAGATTGATAGTTTAGTTTCAGTTGAGATGGTGGCTAAGTTGGGGTTAAAAATGACATCTCACCCTACCCCTTACAAGGTTTCATGGTTACACAAAGGGCATCAAGTTTTATTTGACCAGCAATGCCTAGTAAAAATTTGGATAGACAGTTATGAAGATGAGGTGTGCTATGATATCATGCCCATGGATGTATTTCACTTACTCTTAGAGAGACCATGTCAACTTTATAGAAAATAAATTCATAATGGAGGAGAAAATACTTACACTAAGCTAGAGAAAACTAGAAGAAAGTATACTCTTAAACCATTGGCAACTAAGGAAGAAGAGGTGGAAAGTGGTCCAAGAACACTGTTAGTGATAGGAAATAAATTTTTGGAGGAGATTAAAGGGGAAAAACTATGTTTTACAATAGCTCCCAAGGAGATTCAAGTAGCTACAAAAAATGACTGTAACATTGACATTCCTTTAGAAGTAAAGGAGCTACCTTAAGAATTTGATGAAATTGTGTCCAAAAAATGACCATATTATACCAAATGTGCCTATAAATTTACCTATTTTAAAATATGAACTATATCATGGGACACAAGGGTGTGACTATTAAAAAACACAATTCACCAAGACACTGATGAAATAAACTAACACATACAATGCATTCTTAGGAAGACCCTAGATTACAAACAATAAAACATAATGGAACATGGTCACACAAAGGGAAATATTTGAAGATGAAGCACATAGTTGAGAACACACACATAACTCAAGGAATAATTACAACCAAATTTTAATAAATTAAATATATAAATTCAACAACCAAGGACCATTGGATGCAAGGTGAGATTACTAACCACTAGAATCCCTTGGTAGTGATATCACTATTATTCATAGAGGACTATATTATTGGTTTTCTTATAGGAGAGTCAAGATTTTGTAAGAGAAAATGATAAATCAAGTAGGAAAATATTGGTCATGTTCAATTTATGGAAACAATAGATGAGTCTCCTTACTTAGAAGCTTGTGAGAAGGTTCAATAGTAAGATAAAATTAAGTGATCTTGTACAATGATTAATTTCTTAATCTATAGTCAAGCCTAAAGGTTTTGTTATCTATTGTACTATAAAATATTTTAATGAAAAATTAATGCTAATAAAAAAGCAAGGTATCTATGATATACATGAGCCCATGGAAAATTGGGGGAGATTTGAAAACCATTTGATGACCACTAATCTCAAAAAACTAAAAACTTCAAACAATATCCAAGATCTAAACTTCCTCTTGGTTTTAAGGGATCATATTAAAATCAATGAGGTATCAATTACCCTTAGAATCCCTTGGTAACTTTATATAACTATTCCTTTGAAAATAAATCTACTATTGGTTTACTTGTAGTAGAGATATTATTAGATAAACACAAAAGGGCATTGATACCATCTAAAGCAAACAATAGGGTTGAACAACCCAAAAAAATAGATTGGCCAAACACAAAAACCAGTTAGAAACAACAAAACAACAATAAGTACAATAGAAAGAATAGAGCCACCAACAAAGACAAAATCGAAACAAAAAACTAAAGAGAAAGAACTCAAGCACTAGAGCTAGGACCCAACAGATTTGTGTCCAAGGGCTTGTTAATCAAGACAAAGACCTTATTAGAAGTACAATTATTCTTATGTTACACAACTAACCAAGAAGAATTAGAAACTAGATTAGAAAAATTTACACCGAAAGGGGAAGAATCCCATTTGGAGTAAGTAACAAGTGGAAAAATAGATATTTCAAGTGAAGCATCGATAACCAAGCCCGAAGCAACAAGATTCATAGTTAAGAAAACCTTTCCAGAAAGGGGGAAGAAGGGGCCTCAATGGAAGCAATAGACAAAAAAATAGGATCAACCTTGCCTAGAATCAACATTGTAGAATCCATAGGAGAAGAAACACCATCAACAAAAGGATTATTTTCCCATACAGAAGGAGAAGAAGGCCTAGAATTCTCACAATCAAAAGAAGATTCTACATTAGGGTACACTATTAAATATTCTCGGAGAGTGTTCTTTCACCAAGTGGAGGATGAAACAAGATTCAAGAGCCACAAGGAAAGTCACAAGCCAAGTATCCAGTAGCAAAATGATGTTTGTAGAAAAACTAGATACCTTTGTAATCCACCAGCTAAGACCAAGACCAACCATTATCCTGAAGCACCACCTTACCAAATAAAGCCTGAGATAAATCAACCTCCACTACAATCCAAGAAAAGGAGGTGTGAGTAAAATTCTTGGAAGCATTATCCTCTTTCAAGAACCTACCTAGAACATTAACAATGTCCTCATAAGCAAAGGGGCACCATAGCTATAAGGGAAGATGTGACAATATCACCCAAACAAGAATAACATTAATGGGTTCCTCCAAAGGGTTAAAGGAATGAACCAAATTCTTGATGGATAGTGGATGCAAATCCCATTCCCACAAGTCATGATCTAAAACTATTCATCTATGTTTAGGAGAATAGAAAACCATAACAAAAAAACCTCTAGTAGAAGGATAAATCTCTATCAAACCTTCCACTAAAGGAGGCCAATTATTGGAGATCCATAGGTGCAAATTAGGGAAGGAATGACACAAATAGAAAAACCTATAGAATAGGGGTGTTTTGGAGTAGAAATCTATGTGGTCAAAGGCTTCCTTATTGAAATAAATAACAAGAGCATCACTAGCACAATGTGAAGGACTTACAAAGCCCTTTCTAGACTTATTGGTCCATACAACATTAACAAATAAAGGAAAAACAAAACCATTTTCTACAAGAGAACCTACAAATGTCCCCATAGCAAGAGACTTAGGGGTGGCCACAACCTACAAGCCAGAGGACAGAGCACCAGTAGTAAGGTTGACCACCATCTCACACCCACATGGGGAGGAGACAATTAACATGTTCAACGTAGCCAAGTGGGAATGACAAGAAGAGCATTCATTCAAAAATTTCACTGGGTGGGAAGAGTGAGAAGCACCAGAGGCATCCATTGTATGATAGTTAATCTAGGTGGGAAGAGTGGGAGGTGTAGGGGGAAAATGTCCCTTCATGGGAGATTGTTAATTTAGGTGGGAAGAGTGGGAGGCATAGGGGGAAAACGTCCCTTCATGGGAGATTGTTAATTTAGGTGGGAAGAGTAGAAGGTGTCCATATTATTGCTTGTAGTAGAGTTATCATCCTCATTAGTTACTAATTTACCAATTGAAGTGGAGGTTTGATTAGTCCATAAGTCCTTGAAAGGGAACATTGTAAAGTGTAGAGAAAGGA
Organism: Sequoiadendron giganteum; assembly: GCA_007115665.2. Classification (NCBI taxonomy): domain Eukaryota; kingdom Viridiplantae; phylum Streptophyta; class Pinopsida; order Cupressales; family Cupressaceae; genus Sequoiadendron; species Sequoiadendron giganteum. The sequence goes on from CM021107.1 coordinate 494,207,855, forward strand.
TTTCAAGGGTTGGATGAAATCAGGTCTAGCAATCCATTGAATTTTGGAAGTTATCAATGCTCTCAACCCCCTCAAAATTCTATGGAAATTAGTGGCACTTTGAAACCCATAGTAGTTATGAAAATGTAGAAAAAAGAAAGCTCAAATACTGATACACTTGCAGCTGAGTCGTCACATGATGGACCCCAAACCCTCTATCCCATTACACATAGATAGTACAATATAATAAACTCTATAAACATTGTCGCAGAAAACAATTTTAAAATATTGTTCATTTCTATTAATCTTGCTCCCAAAATAGAAAAGAAAAGAAAAGAAATGAAAATAATAGTAACACAAGAATTAATACAAACTCCCTTATTTATGGCATTTACCAGTTATGAATTTCGCTTTAAACAAAATAGATATTAAAAAATGGTTCCATTTCATTATGGGAAACATTGTACAAGATGGTGCACATGCACCTCAAGTTCTATTGAATGTAATCAAAACTCTTTGCATTGAACCTATAATTTATTTGTTTTAAAATTAACAGATTTCTTAAAAAGTAGATAAAATGAAAGGGTGTGTTTGATTATTTTAATTTATTTTTTTAGAATTTTTTTTATCTATGATAAATTACCTAGATTTTCATCTTTTGAACTCTATAATAATAATCAAAACTAATATTATTTAAAAATATTGATGTAATTTTTTTAAATACTTAATTAATAAATATTTAACAATTTAAATAATATTAACAATTGTTTGGATGTGAAGCCCAACGGTCATTTGACCCTTCGTCTCCTCCCAACTCTTCAGTTCACAACTGAATATGAGTGTATTAATATATGTGCAGTTCATGCATGATGTATTGTAGTTGATTGGTAATTGATAATAATTTGATTCCCTGCTTGAGAGTGGACATAGGAAATTGTTTAACCACTATAAACTTGTGTCTCATGACTTGTTCTTTAGTTTCTATTTTGTTTATTTGCTCATTTTAATATTCACAATTGGTATTAGAGCAAGGTTGTGAAGTTGAGTAGATATGGATGTAGCAACTTTGGATGATTGGGCCCGAGTTCTCATGTCTTGGTCTTGTGGCTCTGAAGAATTTTATAATGAAGTTGTTCATCCTACTGAAAACTCGTCATCATTTAATTTTGGGGCTGTTCAAATGAAGTTTCTGGATGAATTAGATGCTGAAATTGAATTTGTTATGGGGGATTTCATAGGCATGTTAGAATCTGGTGGTGATCATACAAGAGTTGTTGGGGCTCCCGAATACTGGTTTGAGGATAGGATGCCTTAGGTAGATCATTGGGCGACATAGAAGAAGAAAGTGTCGTTTGTAGAGACTGTTGATATTTTTTATTATGAGGAGTATGGAAATTTGAAGAAGCGCAATAAACATAGAAGAAGGCAGCGATCCAAAAAGAGAAAGAAAGCAAGAGAGGAAGAAAGGGAAGAGGAACCAGATGAAGGAAGGTCTGAAAGTCCTTTGTTGTTTGTTTTGGAGGAGAATGAATCCCCATGTGATGGAGAAGTATCATGGGCTCCAAATAAAAATCCCATGCCCAAGCTGGTTCCAGATATGGCATCGGAAGTTGGAAATGATGTTACAAAGTTTTCGTTGGTCAAGCCTGTTGGTGTAGAGGAGGATCCACTTGCGGGCGACATCATTGGAAAATTTACTAACCTTTTGGAATCTAATCCAAGTTCTGCAAAAGTTGAGGCAAAATATTTCATCCGGTTGAGGGATGGTGACGATTCATCTAGCAGCAGTGGCTTAGAGGAACAATGGAGGTAGAGGAGTGGTCAAGAATTTGGGCCATATTGTGCTGCAACCATTGGGTCTATGCCTATTGTAGGGGACAAAGTGAATGATTCATTGCTCCAAGAGAGCACTGAGGCAGACATTTTGGAGGATCTAGATTCGACAGAGTGATATAGATTTGAGGTGTACAAGGGTGAGCAAGCTAGAACTCGTGACAACAATATACTTAGGAAATTCGAGCTCTCTTGCATCCCACTGACACCCAGGGTAGAGAGAACATCAGAATTCAAATTGGCTCTAAATATGGAGAGGCAGAAATTGGAATGGCCAAGTAAGAAGACTGCAATGCAGTGAATTGTGGCCAAGCTGAGGAAATTTAATTATCCCGTTGAAGACACAAAACCAAAACCTAAGCACAATCTACTCGACAAGTTGTTCCCTATAGAGGATGAGCTTGGTGCTCCCATTAAGGATAGTCCATCTAAATATCCATGGGACAGGAATAAAGATAACTCGCAAAGGGATAATAATGGTAGGGCCAAAACTATTGATGATGCTGATGGAATGGTGAAAATACTTGTGGCAGTAGAAGATGATTTTGTTGGGGCATCGACAAAAGACAAAGTTTTTGGGGCACCAAACATGGAAGATGGTGCCAACAATCAGGGCTCATATAATGTCGGTGCAGCCACCAAGGATGGTGGGTGAATTGTTGGGTTGGAAGTTTTGAGGATTATCAAAGAACTAATTGCTACTTCATTAGCATATGGATTTGAGAGAAAGAATAATGAAACTATACTTGTTTTTGATCTTGGTGGTAGAACATTTAATGTTTCAGTGCTTGAGGTTGGAGATGGTGTGTTCGAGGTGCTCTCCACTTCAAGTGACACTCATCTTGGGAGAGATGACTTTGACAAGAGAATTGTTGGTTGGTTGTCTACAAGCTTTAAGAGAGATGAGGGAATTGACCCGTTGAAAGACAAACAAGTACTTCAATGGCTAACGAAAACAACAGAAAAGGCAAAGATGGAATTGTCGTCACAAACACAAACCAACATTAGTTTACCATTCATAACAGCTAGGGCTAAATTTGAAGAGTTGTGTTCAAATTTACTTGACCGGCTGAAGACCCTTGTTGAGAACTCGTTGAGAGATGCAAAATTGGCCTACAAAGAATTAGATGAAATCATCCTAGTTGAGGGATCCACCAGGATTCTTGTTGGTCAGGAACTTGTCAAGAGAAGATTTTATTTTTTGTTCTTTGTCTTGTTAAGCTTTGTTCTATTTGGCTTGGCATGGAGAAAACTGATTCGTTGTGTTCGTGAGCAGTCACTGACAAAACTCAAATCTTCGATGGGCCTAGTTGTAGTGTGAGTTCGAAGGAGAAATGCAGGGGATGACGTGTAATGCATGGCTGTACCGGTTGGACTTCATGGGGGAGATTGTTGGGATGTGAAGCCCAATGGTCATTCGACCTTTCGTTTCCTCCCAACTCTTTAGTTCACAGCTGAATATGAGTATATTAATATATGTGCAATTCATGCATGATTTATTGTAGTTGATTGGTGATTGATAATAATCGGATTTCCTGCTTGAGAGTGGGCGTAGGCAATTGCCGAACCACTATAAACTTGTGTCTCATGTCTTGTTCTTTAATTTCTGTTTTCTATTTTGTTTTTTTTGCTCATTTTTAATATTCACAACAATAATATCCGTACGGAATTTTATTGAACCGAGAGATAGAACAAAAATCTTTATTTTTAATACAGATTGATGCAATTAGCCTGTCTTCCCTTGGAACTCTGTGCCCATTCCATTACATATTCCATTTCATGTGTGAGCGGCCGGCCTGTAAGAGACGAAGTTTGAGAAACGTTATTGAAAATAGACGATAGATTAGGATTATAAGGTTTTTTAACGTGTTTCTGCATTGTATTGTATGTGATTAGGGCGGCTTTATCTCAGTAGCTTCTGTTTTTAGATTGGACGAAAAAGATAAACTGCCGACCGAGGAGTTGCTCATGTTGCGATTAAAACAAGAGAGATATTATTATGAGTTGGACAATCTAAATGCTATTTAATGGCGCTGCAGAAAAGATCTTCACTTGAGCCATCTTTTGTGATTTATTTTCAAGGAAAATAGAAGAGGAAGAAGAGAAAATGGCAATGAAATTGGGAAGCACAGAAGTAGTTAGAAAACTTGCAATGATGATAATGATAATAATGGTGATAGTGAGCATTAGTGCAGTTTCAACAGAACCTGAATGCCTTGGTTATCTGTGCACCCAGGACGTTGATTGTGCACAATACCCGGGCATCCCTGCTCCTACCTGCTGTCACATCGTCAGCTGTGGAGATGGAGTTGGATATTGCCAACAGTTTTGCTAATTTCCACCACCTCTCACGCCTTCTATCGCCTCATCAAATAAAATAAACCATTTTCTATTTTTCTTACTTGTGTGCTTTTAGGAGGATTGGGATCCATCCAGTCTTCATCTGATCTGAACATTTGTTGTAGATTTTATTTTCATTATGTAAGCTACTTTCCAACAACTATATAATGTTCTTGGAGAAGGTTTTATTGATATCATATTTTGAACTATATCAAATATAGTTTTTTTTTTTTTTTTTAATTGAACAAAGTAAAAGAATTACAATCAAATATAGTTTCTATTGTGTGTCTTACATAATATTTATATTGTGGAGCAATAAGCTATTTGATTTGAGAGGGTTTTTCTTCATTTATGTTTGGTAATATGTGATTTTGACTATTATATTAAAACTTTCTCATAGTTTTTGTTACATCTCTCCATTGCAATAAATACGCTTGTAAGTTTTATATTACTCTTTAAAATTATAATTTTTAGATTTATGGTTATTTAATTAGTATTAAAAAATATTCTATATTTTTTATATTTGTTAAATTTATTAATGGTAAAAGAATGATCATTTTGATCATTTATTTTTATTTTTAAAAATATTGGATTTGAAAGAAATTGTTTGATATAAATAATTTAGGTTAATAAATAAGTGTAGAAATTAAGAAAAAATAGTTTAAATTAATTTTAAAATTGGATGATAAATTGAAATGTTGTTTTTGAAAGTTTAATGTAGTGGATAGGAGTATTTATCTTTAAGATTAATAATGAGGAATTGATTTTGATGTATTCTAAATCTAGTCACCAAAGGTGTCAAAAGATAATGGTAAGAATCTACTTAATGTCTCATGTTTTATTTAGATTATAGATCTTTGAGGGTAAAATCTATGTCCCTTATGATCTACCTAAGTGTTGTGAGAATTCCTTCACAAGTAAAAATGAACTATGACCCATGAAAATGACCTCAAAAAAATTAAGAGTAGAGATATCTTGACCTTTCCTTTGTTGATGTCTAAATTTTCCAAGGTAGGGTTTACAAATACTTTAAAGGAGATTTCTTAGTCACTATAGTTGAGTTCTCCTAAGTGAACTCTCTATTTGCATTAACTTTATGATTAAGAGTTAATCATCAAAGAAACCATTCTCAAGCATGTAGATGGCATGTTTGATTCTAATGTAGATGCAATATTTAAAATCCAAAACAGAGTGGTGTTAGAATAGTTTACTACATACTCAAATTCATCAATCAATTATACATTGAATGTCTTGAAATACAAAGAGATGGACACAACTAAAAAAAATTAGTAATTTGAATTTTAGGAACAACCCCAAGCCACTAGAGATCAATCTTGAGGAACTTAGTATTGAACCAAGATAGGAGTATTATTTTTTATGCAAGGATAAAATTTGTGGATATAGGTATAAATGTATGCTAAAAAATGACATATATATGAGAATGTCTACAAATAGGGATAGGTCTGACACATGGAAATAGATGCAAAAAAGGATGAAATAAATAAAAAGATGCATTTATATAAAAGAAAAAGATAGCTAAAGAGTGTATGTTCATTATTACACATGTATGGAAATTAAATAATGAAATATTTAAAAAGGATATTTGATCCATATAAAGTAATAGACCATTCTTGGGTTCTATTTTTAATAATTTTAGCTATCATAAAGAAATGAAAAGAAAGGAGTGTGAAGGGTTAAGGAATATACTTGTATAGAAAGTGATGAAAACATAATCAACTTATGCATCAAATATAATATGCGATATTTAATATAACCACATGATTCAACTTACTATAGAAAAATATGATCTACTTGATTATTGTAATGCAATAAAATGTGTGTACTTGATAAAATGAATGTCTTTCAAGGCACAATAATTATAATTTGTGTAGAATAAGTCACTACATAAAATAACAAACATATGAATTTTCTTTACAATATATATCCCCTAAAATTGGTTATATACATAGTATATGAATTGGATGAGAAGGAAAATAACACATGATAATATAAATGATGAAAAGTAGAGAATAATAAAAATAATGTAATACAATAAGCAAGTATGTCATGTTGTAGCATGCAAAATAATATAGTTGGTTTCATACAAAATAGTTATGGGAATTAAGGTGAATGGCTGGACCAAATATAGGAAAATAATTAAGCAATGTGGGGATTTAAAGTTTGATAAGTATCATGTAACTTGGATGAGAATTAAAATTTGCAACCTACTTTTATAAAGAAAATGTGGAACACTAGTCTATATTTCTAGATTGAATCACTGTAAAATTGAAAATATGTATTTATTCTCTCATTTCAATAAATAGACTTCTAAAAATAAGGATCTTGAAAGTTTTGTATTGAAAATATTATAATTTAATAATTTTTTTTTACAGAAAACCTAATGTGCTTGATGTTATTTTGTCATATACCAGTTCTATGTTTGATTTCCTTTGTATTCTTTTGGGAAAGATCTCTCTGAAGAAATGGGAAAATATCAATACAATTACATGGGTCCAATTGTATTCATACCCTTGTTAGATTAGACCATTACAGTTTTGAGTATATGTGGATTTTATGGAATTTCCATTAATGCAATCATGAATGAAGGTTGTAATAAAATGTTGTCCAACCACGTAGCTAATCACAAAAACACACAAAAAAATCGTGATAGAAAATAACAAGATAAAATAAATTCTTGAACTATAGTAATAATATAGTTATAATCTACTCTAGTGAGATTCTAGTCTACTATGCCTTGACTACTTGATTACTAATGGGAAAATATAAAAAATGATAGATCAAAGTATATTTCCTTGCTAAATTATCTTTTACTTTATTCACTAATTTCTAGTGATATAAAATTATGTTTACATATCATATTATGGCTTTAAGAGAGATATCAAACAAATATATGGTGGTGAAAAGATCATTGCTTAATAAAGCATGTAAGTGTCAAAAAATGTAAATTTATCTTCTAGAATTAAGGTGTTTGAGAAGTATCCTTAAATCTTTATGGGGCTCATTTCATAATCTCTCCTCGATTGATATTTCTTTGGAATTTGTTTCAATTATATTGCAAGATTGAAGATGTTACCACAAACAATGATAGTGGAACTTAGTATTAGCTAATAATTCATCATAAATGGACATAGATTTTATTAGGCCTTTGGAGTGATCTAATATTTTTAAAATGGAATTTAACATTGAACTAAATTATTGAAAAATATGTATACAATGTTATGTTGAAAAGAGATATTAGGTCTAATGTCTATATCACTAAAAACAATCATTTTCACAAAAATATGGAAATCTAGATCGACAAGGATATGTGATTGACTAACAACCTAAAATGTGAGTCAATCAACATTGGATATGGGTTTGTTTTGTTTGTGGTGGTTTGGAATTAGATTTTGGTATGATACAATGATGTAGCTAAACTCTAAAAATATAACATTTATTATGAATTTTGAGAAACTTCAAATAAAAAATAAATTGAAATCCATAAATATAAAAGGTAGACACAAATAAGCCTAGGATTTAAATTTGAGCTAGAATTAGCCATTCTAGGGTGTCATGCATACTAGATTAAATACCTTATTTTTCAAAAACTACTTTTATAGTCCTTAGGTCCTTGGTCTATAGCTTTTGTATTTTGGGATTTGGTTTTGGATCTTTTTCAGTTGATGAGAAAATGCAAATTTTGTGACTTGACAACTTGTAGAGTTTTAATGCGAGGATGAACACATAGCCTTCAATTTTTATCCAATTCACTTTATATCTATAACCTATAGACATAAGAGGAGGGGATGATTTATTCCATATAGGATCTTTCCTTAAATAAATGGGTGGTATTGGTATTTATACCTCCATATTGAAAAAATTGATGATAAAAGATAGTGTATCCTTTTGAGGGATAGATGTTATGTGTTAAAAAAGTAATAAATTGAAAATTCACTACGAATCACAACTTAGATCTTGCCTCCTTGATAGACTGAATTCATACTCATTACCTTCAAGGATCAATTGTTTCCTAACTTGATTTGAATTGAAGACCTACAAGTGTTAGTTCTAAAAATTAAAATGCATGCAAAATATGAACAAAATACACATAAAAATTTGACATGATGCCTGAATGACACAATGCTCAAATAATTTTGAATTTTTTTCTCTTGACTACTCTTGAATGCTTTTAGGACACTTAATTTTCTCAATATTTTTCCTTAGGTGGTCTTAGCTCATTCAAATGGTAAAAATGACCTATATTTATATGAAATTCTTCTAATTTCCCAAAAATTAAATCCTCAGAGTTGATAACTAAAATTTTAATTTTAGATAATAAATTATTGACATCTACATATTTAAATTTGGAGCAAAAATAAGTAGTCTAGTGTGCCCTGTGTCCTAGACTAGATTCTTAGTTTCTTTGGATACATTTTTTTTCGGGGGAGATATTAAATGCCTACTTTTATTTCCCATGTTTGATTTTTAAATAAATGTTTTAAAATAGGCAATTAAAAACATAATTAGGAAATTAAATGCATAATTATGTTCAAACACATAAGGAGGAGCAAAAAAATAGTTAGAAATTGTCAAGTGTGACAATTTATGACACATTTAACCCTCACTTTAGTGAGAGTATAAACATATTATTGGACTAACACTAAAATAAGAATATATCAAGAGGGATTAAATTATCTAAATATTGAATAGATAGGATAACACTTAATCTAGGAGGGCAGACAAGACCACAGGATTTAAGATCCTATGGCAAGACAACATAAGGATAAATGAACACATGTATGAAATATAATACAACATGAATAAACAAAGAAAATATAAAGAAAGAAAAACACATTAATATGAACATAAACATGAATTAAAATAACACAAACATAAATAGTACACATAAAAGACACAAACACAAGGTTAGTACTAAAAGGATTCAAGTCAGTAAGGTAAAAGGGACCTCAATCTATAAACTTATCTCAAATACCAATTATCTTATTTCAAATATGATGTTAGAAAATATAATTGTCATGAGGAATAGCAAGCTATCTTTTCCCAAGTCACTCATGAGCTATGTAGATCCACTAGCTAGCAAGTTGTGTTATGTTAGGTATTTGTGCAATATAATGGGTTCCATAAGGCTAGAAAGTTGTATTATCCTAGATATCTCTTCACACACATGGCTCCAATGGAAAGTATATTGTTTTATACTAGCTGGCCATGTTAAAAGGTGTTCAAGTTTATGAATCAATAAGATGCATTATGCCAAATCCATGAACTATATTTCCAATCATGCCTCAAGGAGTGCATAATGTTTAACATCACAGGGGATGAAAAATTATCTCAAGGTGTATAAATTTTAACATTATAGGGGATGAAAAATCACCTCAAGGGTTGTTCAAAATTTAACAATTTAGGGGACTAACAAAAATCACCTCAAAGGGTGTACAAAATTTAACATTATAAGAAATGAACAAAAAAAACCTTAAGGGGTATATAAAGTTTAATTTTTTTGGGGATGAATATCAAAAGGACATTCCTCAAGGGGAATTATAAGCAACACCACCATAAATGGTGCATAACAATAAATAGATAACAATATGTCAATAAATATACAAAAAAGTGGGGGGTGGGGATCCATAGATTGACCCACCTCATGGCCTATGACCTTTACCGCTTGACCTAACAGGCCGATATGGGTCTGTTAGCCTAGTCAGCTATGATGGCTACCAATAGGGCTAGGCCTATAATCTTTTAAACCATCATTAAACTTCGTAAAATTACCAGAGAAAAACAAATTTAAACCCACCATTAAAAAAATTAGTAATTTTTTTTAATAATGTTTGTTAAATCAATCGTTTCATAAATATAAACCAATTGAAAGGATATCGAGTTTGTATAAAGGTGGGGGGAATTTTTTATGAAGGAAAAATTAAACAAATGTAAATATATTATTTAATCTGCCACTAAAGAGTGCCACTAGCTAATCACCGTCGTTGATGGGCTACCAATGGGCCACCACAAAGCCACCAGCTAGCCAAATTGGACATTTTATAGCAGTTTTTTTCAAACACAACTTATTTTTTTCCATGAAGTCATATTTTCAAATTCTTATATTCATTGAAAATCTAGTTCTGAGCACTACACAATGGTACATGTTTGGTTCTATGAATTTTCTATTTTTATCAATTTTGGGGGCCCATAAGCCATATTTTCTTGGTTACACAATTTTGAGCATAACTTTTGCATACAAAATTGGATTCTCGATTTCGAGGAGGCATTGGAGAGAGTTTGAAGTGTAGTACATAATGGTTTATTTATATTATTAGTTTGTGGTATTGGATTAGTTTGGTACTTTCTTGATCATTTGTAAGAGCCTAAAATTTGGTGTGTGATTTTGTGAGCATCCAAACAAGTGAAGAGGTGAAACCTTGAGGGAGTACACATTTTTTATATAATATTTATGATTCTACATATGATTATTATTATGGTTCTTCTTGATATAGGTTTATATGTGTTTTTTAGAGTTAGAATTTGATGGTGATAGGTACACATGTTGTCTTCACTTTTGAGGAATGGTTTGATGTGAGTGGATACTTGGAGTCCTATATGGGTGATAGTTGAGTGATGGTACATTGTTGGCTATGGTCATGGTGTCATGGGTATGCAAGTACATTTTTGTATTGGCATGACATGATCATGGTTTTGGTTGATTGGTGGTGATTTGGTTTGATGTTAGGAGATTGTTCTTATCTTCTTGATTCATGTTTGGTTCCTTGACTATCGTTACACATTGTTGGACATGGTTGGAAAATCATATCTATGGTTTTTTTTTGTTTAATTCTTGATGTCTATAGGATTATCTTCTTTGGTATCTCAGTTTGTAGGTTACTAATGTGATGGTGAGTGTAGATGTTTTAATGGTTGGATCTATGAGTTATGAAACTTGTAGGTGTGTACAACCTATTGGGTTGTAGTGGGATGACTCTGATGTGGATTGTCTATATCCACCAGGTTTGATTCATTGTTGTTATAGATTTTATTAGTTGGCCTTGTCTATGGTCATTTGTGCATTGGTATGTTATTTTTAGATTATAGGATCAATGATTAGAGTACCTAATTAATCAAATCAAGGGACCAAGTACCATGTGGTATGATCATGATTTTATGATATCCTGGTATATTTCACTGGTTCTACACTTTTAGTCGGAACTTTTGACATTGATGACTTGGTAGTGTTGGTTTGGTTTCTGATGGTTTTATGGTGGTTGTATGGTGATTGTATGTATCTTATTGGTTTGGAGATCTTAGATTTACTTGTATGTTACTCATATTACAGTTGACTATTTGTAGACCTAGATGATCTTAATTGAGGAGATGATAGTCATAATGCCATGTGTAGCTTGGTTTCATGGTTTAGTTTTAGTTGTTGGCAGTGAATTGGATGCAACATTAGTAATGGTTATCTTCATGTGATTGGAGATGTGGTCTCTTGGTTTAGAGTGTTTTAATATTATGTCATGGTTTACTCTTGATACTAGTTTAGAGTTTTGACATGGTATATGTGCTCTCTTGAGACCGAGGCGTTTACATTGGTGCATGTGATCTCCAAGGAGGAGATGGTTAGATCATTCTCTCATGATAGGTTTCTGAATCTTTAGTTGGAGCTTTGACATTTTTCTTGGTGGTTATCTTTATATTGAGTAGATAGATAATTTTCTTGATTACTTCATGATGGTGCTATGTTGTATTTGGAGTTTGGCATGTATTGATCGATTACAGGTGCTCATGGATACTTGGAGATGTGGGTGATGGTTGGAGTTCTCTTATGATTAGAGAAATTTTATTGAGATAATTACTCTTTGGAGGATTCAATAGGAAGACTGAGGAGATTTCACCTAGATATTGATGTGACTTTATGATGGACCGATAGAGGAGATTGTTCTTGGAGTGAGTCACGATGACTTGGTTATCTTAAAGGAGAATTCTCATTTTGAATCTTATTTTACTCTAAATTTTATCATTTGAGAGGTATTACCCATTATATCTTTCAGATGTGTTATTTTTCATGTTGTGATTTCTCATGGGAATGAGTTAATTCATGGTGATTAATTTTGGATACTCATTAAAGGAATGGTTTAGCATGAGTTTTTATGCTTTATCTTTCATGGATATGGATCTTGAACTATGGATAGTTAGTTCTGTAGGATACATTATGAGGGATGTTTAGCATGGTTATCTCCTTCTGAATTTGATTTTATGTTATGATTCATTGATGAGGAGTTTAGGAGATCATTTTGTAAGATAGTGGGACCAAAAAATACAAGGCCCTAGGTCACGAAAGGTCGAGCGCAGTATGGTTTCCCTAACTTACCTTAGTTTAACATAATTTTTAGGATAGGAAGGATGAGAATGATGAGAAATATGGGTCCTTCAATCACTCTACAAGCTCAAAATTTGAAAGGAGACTAAGTGAGTCGATATTTAGAGTCAACTCTGTATCTCAGATAGCTCTTTGTCAGAGGACAAAAGTGTGGTTCTAGGATGGAAACATGACATGCTAACGTGCCACATGCCCACTGGTGTTCATATGACCAAAAAACAAAAGAGACAATAATTAACTTCTTAAAGGTGGACTAGGAGCCTCATTATGAGTTTCAAGAAGTGCATAATAAGATTAAGAAATACAAAATGTAAAGATGAACATGATAAAGAAAATAGATTACCGCAAGGGTGATGAAGATGATCTCACATAATGATCTTTTCGCGAGCTTTCTCCAAGATCTCTCCACCCGCAAAGAGAAAAGAGGGAGAATGTTGGGGGGTTGTTTAGGGGTTTACCTCATTCAGACCCTTATTTTGGTGTTTCCACCTCCACGAAAAACCAAGTTTTGCAACGATAGGAATAATATGATAAAGAAGAGAATACAAGCTAAGTACATAAAATACACTACGAAACAATACGTGCTTATTGTAATGCCCCACCATGGGAACCTAAAAGAAATTTGCAACTCAACGAGGAAGCATACAATTTTTTTTCTTAAAAGTGCATTAATAACAAAGAAGATGCACAACACTTCGCAACAACCTCTAAGGTAATGTGAAAAGATTGCATTAATTACCAAAACATACACACCACTTGAACACAAAGCATTTACTAAAATATTAACCATACATTTAATTTCACATACTTATAAAGCATTAAGAATCTAACACTAGGATAACATATCTTAAGTTCCAGATTACATTAACTTAAAAGTAGATTACAATACCCATTCCCAGAATGAGGTAGATCAAACCTAACTATTACAATTACAATATTCCTCCTCCTAAACAAATGAGGAGAATAATAAGTACAAGAGCTAATCTAAAGTAAATAGAAAGCTTTAAACCAAAGAATGAAACCAATACGAGCTCTCCACTAGAAAACCTCGCAACGCAATCTACAAATCAAAAGGGGGACCCAACGGCGTAGGGCGCACATTCCTCTCAACCATGTGGTACCCGAAGGCCCACCCCCCGTGCTAGGAGATAGAAGCGGGTCCTCAAGTCAACCAAACATCAAGAAGATAGTACTTACATCACATGGTTGACAACCACATCATGACATAACGACATAACAACATAACAAAACCATAAAAATGCATACAAGCTCCCAGAGGCACAATCTCAAAAATCAGAAACTCAACACATGAGACCAAGATGTATTAGTTATGAAGACCACCCAATTCCCAATACATAGATTAAAGTTTTCTCTGAATTACAAACTCCCGATAACATATCTCCAAATCAATACCAAGGAAAGCCATATGTGCATGCCAAATAAATCCATGTACAAACATAACTCAGACATGACATAATCCGTCAAGGGCTCTCAACATCATAACATAGCAAAACTCAAAATATGCTTAAATACTAGGAATGCCAAAACATGGTCATTACTAATACATGCTAATGAAATTCTTTTGAAAGATTAGAATCTATCTAATCAATACTTATAATGAATTAAAAAAATACTATTAATTCAAAAACACTCTAATTCAATTTTCAAAAATCATTTTCCTTAATCCAAGTAATTATTCTTTTACATATACAGTTCAATTATTTCCTCTTGCATCATTTTGTAACTATAGATGATTAAAATAGCATTGTTTCCACTAACTCAAATTATTACCATATTACCATGCTATTCGTATAAAGAATATATATATATATATATATATAAACATAAATATAATTTGCAATTACAATTATAAGGAATATATTTAAGTATATAAATACCATTAGTATCATTTTAATACCATTCAACTTTTAGGAGGGTAACTCATCATATTAAATAAAAGAAACATCTCATTATATCTACATCCACATAATTTCACAATTAAAAAAAATATTAAATTATAAGATCCATGGAGTTATATAATCTTTTCTCCATTATTGAGGGATACTTTATTTTAAATTCATAAATTTGCATACAAATCAGTATAAATTGCATCCTCTTTTCTTATATTTTATTAGTTTTCTTTCAAGGGAATGAGGAAAGAATCTATCCCTTCTTAAAGTAATTTCAAATACTACAAAAAAAAAACCTTTTTTCTAATCCATATATTTTCTTAGTTACATTAGTTAATTCTTTAGAGAGGGGATACGTAAGCAAATATATGTATTGAGGAATTCATGAAGGCCTTACACGGGTGAGGAGTCTAGTGCTATACGTAGTCTAATTTCTTTTCTTTTTTTTTAAAATTTTTTTTGTGTTACAAAGAGTATAACTTTAGTTCATACAAAGCATCTTTTGAAAGCAAATAGTCCAAATCAAATTACGTTTCTAAAAATAGTGCCGGCAAAAACATGCGTTCGATGGTAATTATAACTTCCATCATATGCAATTTAAAGATGAAAATTAAGGAGATGAACCGGAGTTTACGTTAAAGTAAGGAACTTGTTTAGAACATCCGCTCAACACAAGTCAACAAAACTAACATAAAATAACCAATGACACATAGTGGTACCATCACAAGCTTCTACAGATAATGGCAATGATGAAAGACCAAAGATCTCTTTCATAACGGCGGTCAAACAATCAGAAAAGCTACAGGAAAGGACGGTGGCCCATACAAGACCGAATTCAAGCATGTAACTTATGAACAAAACAATTACTGAATGCATGTGATAAAAGAGGCATTGCATGTATTAAATATATAATGCAATATCCACATAGGTAACGCCAATTAAAGAGTAGATTCAAGATGGAATAATAAAAGAACTTCAACGGACAACCACATGAAGTTACATAATTAATTTGCATTTGAGTGAAAGCAGATCTAAGCAGCCAAAGCACCGACTTATACATGCTGTCAGTTTTCATAAGGTATGGCTGAGAAATCTACAGACCCCAACTAGGCATTGATCCATCTAGATTCAGCGCTTATCAATATTCTGAATGATAAAGGATGCGATAGATGTGGAAAGTTAGCAGAAAGAACATTACGTTCAACAAGATGCGTTCAAAAATAAGATGGCCAAAGAAAACAAAACCATACACAATATTCTGGTTAAGCAAACGATTATTTAATCGTGCTAAAATATGGGTTGCGTGGTCGATCATAAACAAGGAGACACACAAAATTGCAGGGTATGCTTGGCAAATTGAGGCAGCAGGGTATGAGCCAGATTCAAGACATTTTCAAAATGCAGTGAAAGAGAGGGAGCGATATTGCTTATCTGCCACTATAGTGAGGATCTAGGTATAGCGTTAGATTTATTAAACAAGGCTTCAGTACAACAAAGACAATAACAACAATATTCGCTTGGGAAGGAATTCTTATATAAGAATAATTTAATTATACCAGATATCGACTTCAATGCCAACTAAACACATCTATGCATATCATGAATGATTCAGAACTCAAATGTATACTCTAGATTCGAGTTCCTATACTACTGTTGATTACGCCAATTCAAAGACATCGGGTTAACGAAGATCCAGTAGTTTACATACGCTGCATCCTCTCATATTGGAGCCTATATATTGTTTAAATATAGAAGATCAAATATACAGAAAATATCGATCGAACCCTGTGCATACCACGGGTTCATTGAAAGCAATCAACAAATACCAAAATATTCAATCTCAATCCACCAAGCAATTTCAATAAGGTTAATTGCATGAAATCAATAGGGAAACCGCATGACTCAGCGCACAGGGCTTAAAACTCAAACTGCAAAAGAGGAAAGTCTGATTTTCTTGCCACACTTCTAAATTCATTTTCAAAATCGTTGCAAGAGAAATTGTTTAGAGAGGCATGTACCATTACCATCACACTTGGTGCGGCTTTCATCAAGGCTGGGTATAACTTCAGGTTGGACTTAACATAATGGATGTTGACGGCAGCCAAAACAAAAAGGAGTGGTATGATAATACCGAAGGTCTATAATAGAGGCACAAAAGATTTATTTATGAGAAAAACAACACTTCAACCAGTTCCAACCAAAATAACGCACAGAGTGTTCAGAGTTTTTAATCTTGAGATTTAATATCAAAAAAGGAAAAAGGAACCTGATATCCTTGCTTGTTGAATTTAAAAGTTCGTAACTGAAGAATTCTGGATCTATCTGCTGAATTCAAGCTTCACGAACCCTAACCCAGTCCAGAGACAATTCCCACAAAAATTCTTTCGACAAGCTTTTTTTGTTTTTTTGAGAGCCAAAATACCGCAAAGAAAACTTCTCTCCCCAAAAAGTAAAAACAATCCTGCCTTGTGTAAAACTTTTTCTTTTACATTCTCTTTCTATATCCTCAATATTGCAAAACTCAACTGATTGTTAAGCATGCATTCAAAATTGATCGATCAGTGCTAACTAATGAATATCTAAGATATTTTCTTCTAACCCCAAATCAAATTTTCAGATATTTATTTATAACTTGTTGAAAACAACCTCTTTTAGAATGTCAAATTTTTACATTACTCTTGTTTGCACAATCAATACAACTATTACATTTAAATAAATACCTCTTAATAAAATTAACATTTACTTTTAAAATAAGTATCTTATTTAATCTAATTTAGTTGATCAATATCAATCATGATGAACAACGAATCACATGACAAAAGGGTGACGACAGATACTCGTTCTTTTCAGAATGAAGGCTAAGGACAAAGGACAAGTCTATCTCCCATCGATAATTCCATTGAGTCATGGCACGCTCAGACCTGACAAGCAGGTGGAGTCGATACCTATACCTGAAAGCTGCGTGTCACTTCACAATTAATCCAACATGTATAAATATGAAAACACACCGTGAAGAAGAATCGCGATACA
>CM021107.1:494225435-494241129 GCA_007115665.2 Sequoiadendron giganteum
AACCCTTAAAAACTCTACCCTCTACCCTCTACCCTCTATCTCTCTCCAACTCCCTTCCCCTCTCTCTCTCTCAAGTCTCTCCCTCCTAACCCCTCTCCCTCTCTCAAGTATCTCTCTCTCACTCACTCTCTCTATCTATCTCCCCTCCATCCTTAACCCTTAACCATTAAAACCTCTACCCTCTACCCTTTACCCTCTATCTATCTCCAATTCCCTCCCTCCCTCTCTCTCTCTCAAGTTTCTCCCTCCTACTCCCTCTCCCTCTTTTAGGTCTCACTCATTCACTCCTTCTATCTCTCTCCCCTCTACCCTTGACCCTTAACCCTCTACCCTCTACCCTCTACCCTCTACCCTCCCTCTCTCTCTCTCACTAACTCCCTATATCTCTCTCTCCTTTACCCTTTACTCTAAACCCTAAACCCTTAGCCCTTAAACACTCTACCCTCTACCCTTAACTCTACCCTCTACTTCTCTTTATCTCCTCCCATCTCTATCTACCTAGACCTCTCTTTATTTTTTCTCACCTCTCTCTCCATCCCTCCCTCTCCCTCTATCTCTGCTTTCATATCTAGTTCTCTCTACCTATTTTTCCCTCTATACCTATTTCTCTCTCCCTCCTTGCCTCCTCTCTCTTAATATCAATACCTTCTTTCCCTCTCTCTCTCTCTCGCTCTCTCTCCCTCTCTATCCTAAACCCTAAACCCTTAAACCCTCTACCCTCTACCCTCTATCTCTCTCCCACTCCCTCCCTCTCTCTCTCAAGACTCTCCCTCCTACCCCATCTCCCCCTCTCCCTCTATCAGGTCTCTCTTTCTCACACACTCACTCACTCCCTCTATCTCTCTCCCCTCTACCCTTAAACCCTAAACTATTAAACCCTCTACCCTCTACCCTTAACCTCCCTCCCTCTCTCTCTCTCCCACTCCCTCCCTCTCTCTCTCTCTCTTTCAAGTCTCTCCATCCTACCCCCTCTCCCTCTCTTAGGTCTCTCTCTCTCTCACTCAATCCATCTATCTCTCTCCCATCTCCCTTAAACCCTATACCCTCAACCCAATACCCTAAACCATCAACCCTATAGGTCCTCAACCCTATACATTCAATTCTCAACCATCTAACCAATACATTGGATCCTCAACTCTCATCTATCTTTTTCCCTCCCTCCTCTTCTCTGCTTATCTTTATCTCACTTCTCTCTCCATCTCTCCCTTCATACATCCCACATGCTCTTCCCTAATCCCTCAACCCTTAAAACCTTAAACACTCAACCCTATACCCTAAACCCTCAACCCTCAACCCTTAAATCCTAAACCCTTCCACTCCCTCCCTATCTCACTCCTTCTATATGTCTCTGTCTACCTCTCCATCTCTCTCAAGTATCTCCCTCCCACCAGCTCTCCCTCTCTCTCTCACATACCCTCTATCTCTCTCCCAATCTCTCTCCCTCTCTCTCTCTCAAGTCTCTCCCTCCCACCCACTCTCCCTCCCTCTATGTCTCTCAAGTCTCTCCCTTCTATCCCCTCTCCCTCTTTCAAGCCTCTCTTTGTCTCTCTCACTCACTCCATCTATCTCTCTCCCACATCCTCTCTCTCTCTCACTCCCTCTATCTTTCTCCCTCTCTCTCTCCCTCTCTTAGATATCTCCCTCTCACTCTCTCTCTCCCTCTATCTCATGTATCTCCCCCCCACCCCCTCCATCTCTCTCGAATCCCTTTATCTTGAGTACTCCCTCTCCCTCCCACCCCCTCTCTATCTCTCAAGTCTCTCTCTCTCACTCCTTGTATCTCTCCCATCCCTCTATCTCTCACTCCCTCTCTCTCCTACTCTTTGAGGTATCTCCTTCCCACCCCCTCTCTCCCACTTTGTCTCCATATCCTTCTCTCTTGTAGGTCTCCCTCCCACCCCCTCTCCCTCCATCTCTCTCACTCTCTCTCTTTGTCTCTATGGATTAGGGTTTAAGGGTTAAGGGTTGAGGTTTGAGGGATTAAGACGGTATAGGGGTCTAGGGATTAGGGTTGAAGGTTTGAGGGTTGAGGGATTATGGTTTAAGGGTTGAGGGTTGAGGGATTAAGAGGGTATGGGGGTTGATGGATTAGGGTTTAAGGGTTGCGGATTGAGGGTTGAGGGTTGCGGATTGAGGTTTGAGGGTTGAGTGTTGAGGGTTGAGGGATTAGGGGTTAAGGGTTTAGGGTTGAGTGATTAAGAGGATATGGGGGTTGAGGGATTAGGGTTTAAGGGTTGAGGGATTAGGAGGGTATGGGGGTTGAGGGATTAGGGTGTAAGGGTTAAGGGTTGAGGTTTGAGGAATTAAGAGGGTATGGGGGTTGATGGACTAGGGTTTACGGGTTGAGGGTTGAGGGTTAAGGGTTGAGGGTTGAGGGTTGAGGGTTGAGGGTTGAGGGTTGAGGTTGAGGGTTGAGGATTAAGAATTATAGGGATTGAGGTTGGTAGGGTTGAGGTTGAGATTAAGAGATGTATGGGGGTTGAGGGATTAGGGTTTAAGGCTTGAGTGTTGAGGGTTAAGGGATTAGGAGGGTATGGGGGTTGAGGGATTAAGAAGGTATGGGGGTTGAGGGTTGATGGTTGAGGGTTGAGGGATTAAGAGGATATGGGGGTTGAGGGATTAGGCTTTAAGGGTTTAATTTTGAGGGGTGATGGATTAGGAGGGTATGGGGGTTGAGTGATTAGAGTCTAAGGGTTAAGGGTTGAGGGTTGAGGGATTAAGAGGTTATGAGGGTTGATGGATTAGGGTTTAAGGGTTGAGGTTGAGGTTGAGGGATTAGGGAATTATGGGGTTGAGGGATTAGGGTTTAAGGGTTTGAATTAGGGTTGAGGGTTGAGGGTTGAGGGTTGATGGATTAGGGTTTAAGGGTTGAGGGTTGAGGGTTGGGGGTTGAGGGTTGAGGGATTAAGAGGGTCTATGGGTTGAGGGATTAGGCCTCACTTATCTCACAATCCCTCTCTATCAAGACTCACTTACCTCCCAACCTACTTTCTTAGGTCTCTCCTTCCCACCCCCTCTCTCCCACTTTGACTCCCTCTCCTTCTCTCAAGTATCTCCCTCCCAGCCTCTATCTCTTAAATTTATCCCTCCCACACCCTCTCCCTCTGCCCCTCTCTCTCTACCACTCCCTCTCTCTCTCACTCCCTCTATCCCTCTCCCACTTTGTGTCTCTCCCTCTCTCTGAAGTTGATCCCTCTCTCTCTCAAGACTCTCCCTCCTATCCCCTCTCCCTCTCTCAGGTCTCTCTCTCACTCGCTCACTCCCTCTATCTCTAACAGTGGCTCTTGTTGGGGATGAGTGATTTTGCAAACCACTACAAGGATCCAGAGTATCTTTGGTAGAGAAGACCAAGAAAAGTCTTGAAAAATGAAGGCAATGATAGATGGAGGGAATGAACAGATGAATAATATGAAAATGGAGAAAATGGAGAAGTGGAAAACCCTAAAGTACTGTGCATGGAAGATAATTTTTTAAAGAGGCATTGCTAAGAATTGTCCATGCACAGGAAATCCTTAATCCTCTATACCTACTATGGTTTAAAAAATTAAACCATTAGGGATGGTCCCAGACCACCTCAAAAAGAAAAACCTGCACTTTCCTCTGTCATAAACTTTGTTCTGAATAGAGCTCATCAGATTTCTTTTGAAACTATCCATTCCACCTACCCTATAATATGCACTGTCACTGAAAACATTTAGGAAATCATTGTATTCAATCTGATTCATATTCATCTCATCAGTCTTTATTTCATTATTCTTACTATCATATGAAAAATCTTTTTCATCTTTAGCATACAAAGTGTACTCAAATTCAACAAAACATTCATAGGCATGCTCACTGTCATATGTTGCTGAATGTGCCTGCAACTACACTAGGACCTGAAAATTTGAGGGATTAAAATGGTATAGGGGTCGAGGGATTAGGGTTGAAGGGTTGAGGGTTGAGGGATTAATAGGGTATGGGGTTGAGGGATTAGGGTTTAAGGGTTGAGGGTATGGAAGTTGAGGGATTAAGAGGGTATAGGGGTCGAGGGATTAGGGTTGAAGGGTTGAGGGATTATGGTTGAAGGGTTGAGGGTTGAGGGATTAAGAGGGTATGAGGGTTGAGGGATTAGGGTTTAAGGGTTGAGGTTTGAGGGATTAAGAGGGTATGGGGGTTGAGGGATTAGGGTTTAAGGGTCTACCTATTTTTCCCTCTATACCTATTTATCTCTCCCTCCTTGCCTTCTCTCTCTCAATATCTCTACCTTCTTTCCCTCTCTACCTCTCTATCTCTCTCTCTACCCTTAACCCTAAACCCTAAAAACCTAAAATCCTCTACCCTCTACCCTCTATCTCTCTCCCACTCCCTCTCCCTCTCTCTCTCAATTCTCTCCCTCCTACCCCCTCTCCCTCTCTCAAGTCTCTGTCACTCACTCACTCACTCACTCCTTCTATGTCTCTCCCCTCTACCCTTATCCCTCTACCCTTAACCCTTAAACCCTTAAACCCTCTACCCTCTATCTCTCTCCCACTCCCTCCCTCACTCTCTCTCTCAAGACTCTACCTCCTACCCCCTCTCCCTCTCTTAGGTCTCTCTCTCTCACTCTCTCACTCACTCACTCCCTCTATCTCTCTCCCCTCTCCCCTCTCCCCTAAAACCTTAACCCTTAAACCCTCTACCCTCTACCCTTAACCATCTAACCTCTATCTCTCTCCTACTTCATCCCTCTCTCTCAAGACTCTCCCTCCATCTCTCCCTCCCTCCATCCCACCTTCTCTTCCCTAATCCCTCAACCCTATACCTTAAACCCTCAACCCTCAACCCAATACCCTCAACCCTAATCTCTCAACCCTTAAACCCTTAAAACCCAATTAAACTATCTACCCTAATCCCTCAACCCTTAACCCTTAAACCCTCATCCCTCAACCCTCTACCTTCAATCCTAAACCATTAACCCTAAAACCTCAACCCCTATACCTTGTACCCTATATGTTGGACCTTGAACGCTAATCCATCAACCCTATATTGTCAACCATCTACCCTCATCCTTAAACTCTTGACCCTCAACCCTTAAACCCTAAACCATTAAACCCTTAACCCTCAATCCTCAACCCTGAACCCTTAATCCCTTAATCCTCAACCCTTAAACCCTAAACCCTGAACCCTTATACCCTCTACCTTATACATTAGACCCTCAATTCTAATCCTTCAACCATATACCCTTAAACCTATACCCTCAACCTTAACCCCTTAAACCTTCTACCCTCTACCCTCAACCCTCTACCCTCTACCCTCTACCCTCTACCCTCTACCCTCAACCCAATACCCTAAACCATCAATCCTATACCCTCAATTCTCAACCCTCTATATTATACATTAGATCATCAACCCTCATATATCTCTATCCTTTTCTCCTATTCTCTCCTCTCTATCTCACTTCTCCCTCCATCTCTCCCTCCAACTCTCCCTCTGTCTCTCCATTCACTCTCCCTCCATCTCTCCCTCCATCCTTCCCTCCCTCTCTACCCTAATCCCTCAACCCTATGCCCTCAACCCTCACCCTAATACCCTCTACCCTAAACCCAATACCCTCTACCATCAACCCTATACCCTCAACCCTTAAACTCTTAAACCAAAGTAAACTCTATACCATAATCCCTCAATCCTCAACCCTTAATCCTTTGACCCTTAAACCCTCAACCCTCAATTATCAACCCTTGACCCTAAATACCTCAACCCTAGGTAGGTAGGGGAACATAGGTGAGATACAGAGTGATGAAGGGAGAGGTGGGTAAAAAAAGGGATAGGGGAGATAAATATAGGTAGAGAGGGTAGGAGATGTAGAGAGAGGAGAGATAGAGAGAATTAGAGAGGGGAGGGAGGGACAAGTAGGGAGGAGATAGAGGTGTGTGTGTGTGTGTGTGTGTGTGTGTGAGAGAGAGAGAGAGAGAGAGAGAGAGGATACATGATTGAGATATAGAGTGATGGAAGGAGAAGTGGGTAAAGAGAGGGAGAGGGGAGATAAAGATAAATATAGAGGGAAGGAGATGTAGAGAGAGAGAAGTGGAGAGTGGAGGGATGGTGGGAGAGGAAAGGAGGAGATAGAGGTGAGTGTGTGTGAGAGGGAGAGAGAGTTAGAGGAGAAAAAATGAGGGGATAGAGGAAGGGGGAGAGAGAGAAATATATTAGAGAGGGAAGGGGGAGAGATATAGAGTAGAGAGGGAAGGAGAGAGTAAGAGAGAAAGATAGGTGAGGGAGAGAGTGGTAGGTAGTGGAGTGAGAGGTAGGTAGAGAGGGAAGGAGAGAGGGATGGATAGGAGGGAGAGAGGGAAGGAGGGAGAGTGAGATGGAGAGAGTGGTGAGATAGAGAGTAGAGAGGTAAGGAGAGAATGAGAAATAGAGATAAAGAGAGAGAGGGAGGTTGGAGGAAGGGAGAGGTAGAAAGGGATAAGTGAGACATAGAGAGGGAATGAGGGAAAGTGGGATAGAGAGAGAATGGTGATTTAGAGAGGAGGGAGTGAAAGGGAAGGAGGGAAACTGGGAGAGAGGGAATGGTGATTTAGAGAGGAGGGGGTGATAGGTAGAGATAGAGATAATGGTGAGATAGAGAGGAGAGAGTGAGAGAGAAAGAGAGGGATGGAGAGATAGAGAGAGAGGTAGGTAGAGGAAGGGAGAGGAGAGATAGAGAGTAGAGAGGGAAAGAGGTAGGGAAGGAGGCATAAGTGAGATAGAGAGGGATGGAGAGAGAGTGATGGAGGGAGAGGTATGTATAGAGAGGGAAAGTGAGAGGAGAGATAAAGAGTACAAAGGGGAGGGATAGGTAGGGAGATAGAGGTGTGTGTGTGTGAGTGAGAGATAGAGAATGGTGAGATAGAGAAAAAGATCGATTGAAAGAGAAAGAGGGGGAAGGAGGGAAGGACAATAGCGAGAGAGATTGGGAGGAGAGACAAAAAGAAGTGGAGGGAGGGTGAGGTCAAGAGAGGGAGGGAGAGGAGAGAAAGAGAGAAGTAGAGAGGGAAGGATGGAGGGAGGGAGTGTTAGCGAGGGAGATAGAGGTTTGTGTGTGTGAGAGAGAGAGATAGAGAGAGTGGTGAGATAGAGAGGGGAGAGTGAGAGGGAGGGAGAGAGAATTATGAGATAGAGAGGAGAGAGTTAGAGAGAAAGTGGGGGAAGAGAGGGATAAAGAGTGAGAGAGAGATGTAGGTAGAGGGGGGGGGAGGAGAGATAGAGAGTAGAGAGGGAAAGAGGTAGGGAGGGAGACATAACTGAGATACAAAGTGATGGAGGGAGAGGTAGGTAAAGAGAGAGAGAGAGGGGAGGGGGAGGTGGATGTAGGGAGGAGATAGAGGGGTGTGAGAGAGAGAGAGGGGGGAGAGAGAGAGAGGGAGCAGAGAGATAGAGAGTAGAGAGAAGGAGAGAGAAAGTTGATACAATTTGCTGACTACTAAAATTTGACCTCCTGATTACTGAAATTTGAATTGTTGATTACTAAAATTTGACTAAGTCTGAAATTTTTAAGATCTTCCAAAAACTAGAATTTGCATTATAATTCCTAGAGATTTGAAACCACTCTCAAAAATCCTGCCTATATACATGTAATATAACTTAAAGTATAAGAAAGTAAATATCCATATGTAAACATAAACTTATACTTAAATTTTTATTTCATGTATATAGTTTCCTTGGAAGAGAAAGCAAAAATAAAAGAGTTTAGAAAAATGCATTCCAAACTTCATTGCAAAAATAAAGAGAACTCACACTTGTTCACTGATTGCAAAATTCAAGCCATTTGGCACTCACCAAATGGTAAATCCATTTGGAGAGTGCCAAATTTGGCATTCGCCAAATGTGGCACTTTTCAAATTTGGCGAACGCAATATGGCCTATTACGGGTTTTTTTTGCAATTTGGCATCAAAATTGTGTCACAGATTGGTGCACTTACCCTAATCACGATCTTCCAAATTTTTCCCACGAAATGTAGGAAAAATAGAGGATGAGATATTTTTGATGGGTGGTTGATTTTCTTAGCGATTTATGGCGATGGGAAAGGAAAATTTTTTGTTAGGAACCTCCTCCTCCTCCTGATCTCTATCTGCCATATTGTCTGACTGGGTAGATCTTGTCCTAGGAGACCTTGTATTACTAGAGTGGGATTCTTCCAAATATACTTCTAACTCTCCTCTTACAAGTCTTCTAGATTGGTCTTTGTACCTATTCATGAACTAACAGATAAATTATTACCGACACTTAAGGCTCTAGATTTTATTTTCAAGCCAAATTCTCCCCGACAACAACACCAAAAATGATGGCAGGAAGTCGTTGTTTTCAAAATTCCCACTCATTTAATTTTATTGAATGTCAACCCAGGGGTGTCTAAAGCTATTTGTAGTAAGATTTGGATCGGTTCTTGGGGGGTTTTTTGGTTTTAGCTTGATTAGGAGCAGTTAAGAGTGATTTTCGCTCAATTAGAAGCATTTTTGTGCTACGCCTATTTAAAAAAATTTCTACTCTATTCTCCTATTTCCCAAATTATTTTGAATATCCTTTCTTATGGAAATGGAACATAGAGGGCTTATTACCATTCAATTTATATTATGAGTGAATGGAAGATTAATCTTATATACTTTACTGAAATTCTAAGATCTAAATAAAATTGAATTAATTGCTTTCTAGAAAATAAACTATTCCATTCCACACTTCACTAATTGAAAATTAACTAAATATCATGTTTGCAAAAACTCCATTCAAATGACACTTTAGAATATTTTAGATCTGTAACTAATTGCTTAACTGAGAAAATCCAGAAGAAAGCATAGACATCAAAGTAAGATTTTAGTCTACGATATATTCTAATACTTAATCAATATACTAATTCTAACTTTAGGAATGTTGAATTTCAAAACATAGCAGTATCTAATGAATTGAACTACTAATAGAATCACCTCACTTATAAATTGTGTTGAAAAGAGAATCCAACACAACTTTTGAGATCAATTCTTCCTTTCTTTATTATTTCCAGAGAATTTTCCTAGAGAGGGACTGAATACAACTTGAAAAGTAATTCTATCTTAGAACATAAATGAAATTACATGAGAAAGATCAAAAGGCTTGATACGATCTAACATCCAACTGGGTTGGCACTGGATATAAATATCAATCTTTATTTCAAAAATATATGATAAGTGAGAAACTTAATCTAATCTTATTCTAAAATATATCTTGGCATGTAAAAACATATTTGGTGAAGATCCTTATAACTGCCTTTAGTTGCATTGATTTTCAAATTCCCAAACTGATCGTGCTTGGCTAGAACTTGGGTTGTAGTTGGTATAGTCTTCATTCAGCATGATAAGTCAAGAAGAAGATCAGCAGCTAATAGCTCATTTGGAAATGAGTTACAAATAATCAACCATTCATCATTTTCAAACAAAAACAATTATCATTGAGCCAAGAAATTAATATCTACCCTAGTTACATAATAAAGGTACACATATAATAAAGTATTCATGAATTAATCACCATCTACTAATCATGCATTAAATTGAAATAAGCATTTTATATTGACCATTCATAATCTAAGTCTTAATACTTCATGAACTACTAATAGAATCACCTCACTCAAAAAATATTCTGAAAATAGAATCCAACATAGCTTTTGAGATCAATTTTTCCTTTTTTCATTATTTCTAGATAATTTTCCCAGAGAGGGACTGAATACAAAGAAAAGTAATTATAACTTAGAACATAAAGGAAATTACATGAGAAATATCAAAAGGCTTGATACGATCTAGCATCCAACTACATTAGGATTGGATATAAATATCCATCCTTATTTAAAAAATAGAAGATAAGAAGGAAACCTAATCTAATCTTATTCTTAAAGATATCCTGGCACGCAGGAACATATTTGGTGAAGATCCTCATAACTGCCTTTAGTTGCATTGATTTTTCAGATTCCCAAACTAATCGTTCTTGGTTGGAACTTGAGTTGTAGTTGGTATATTCTTCATTCAAGATGATAAATCAAGAAGGAGATCAATGTATAATAACTCATTTGGGGATGAGTCACAAATAATCAACCATTCATCACTTTCAAAACAAAAATGGTTATCATTGAGCCAAGAAATTAATATCAACCCTAATTACATAATAAAGGTAACCATATAATAAAGTATTCATGAATTAATCACCATATTAATCATGCATTAAACAAAAATAAGCATTTAATATTGACCATTCTTAATCTAAGTCTTAGTACATCATTAAGTCTTTAAATATATACATAAAGGAAAATATTATGAGTCTTTAAGACAAAGTATAAAGTATTAAAAAGGAAAAAACTTAATGACTATGAGGTCTTTACTAAGCCTCATCAAGCCTATTTTTCACATCACACTTCGTACCCATTTAGATTTTTGGTGGAGGCATTTCAATCAAGGATTCCAGCGTGGTGCACAGACATCGGCGCGGTGCACTTATCTCCCTAGCACATTCCTATAGCTAAAGACTACAAAGACATTACACTTCCTATTGGAAGTCAAAATGTAACGCCTCCCTTTGACTTGATGACACAAATATGACCGTTTCTTCATCTCCCTTCTTCATATTGACCATTCCTTCATCAATTTTGAAGATGGTTGATCTTCTTCACAAGTGGACACAATTTCTCCACACTTTGAGCATTCACTCCAAGATTTATAGCATCATTTCACACTTCATAGCAGCAATCTTTCACTATGTCACTTCAATAAAGAAAGCGCAAGGAAAATCCATTTCAATAGAGGCTTGAGTTCCTCTCATCTTTCTCCTCCAGTGGCTTTGAGTGCTTTGGACTGAGGTAGTAAGCTCCTCTCATCTTCTCTATTGTTTGGTTGGGTAAGCATGTATTGTTTTGTAGTGTCTTTTGTATACTTATCTTGTATTCTCTTCTTTATCATATTATTCCTATGATTGCAAAACTTGGCTATCCATGGAGGTGGAAACACCAAAATAGGGGTTTGACTAAGGCAGACTGCTAAACAGCCTTGCAACATTTTCCCTCTTTTCTATGTGTAGGTGGAGAGATCTTGGAGCAAGCTGGCGAAAAAATTATTGTGTGAGATCATCTTCATCACCCTTGTGGTAATCTATTTTATTTATCATGTTCATCTTTACATTTCATATTTCTTAGTCTTATTCTACACTTCTAGAAACTCATAAATAGGTTGTTATTCCACCTTTTAGAAGTTAAGTCTTGTCTTTTTGGTTTTTCGGCTGTACAGACACCAGCACACTTGTGAAATTCCAGCGCATCATGTTGCCATCCCAAAACTATGCTTCTATGCTCTGACAAAGAGCTATCTAAGATACAAATTTGACTCTAAAGATCGACTCGCCTAGTCTCCATTCATCTCTTGAGCTTGCAAAGTGATCGAAGGACCCAAAGTTCTCACCATTCTCATCCTTCCAATCCTAAAAGTTCCCTTAAACTAAGGTAAGTTAGGGCGGACATACTGCTCTCAGCCTTTCATGACCTGGGGACTTGTAGTGTTTTGTCCTCATCTCTTACATTTTTGGTGAACCCGACGTGAACTAACATCTACCTATTTGTCATTGTTCTAAGATTTTTCTCTTGTACCCTTTTGATCATTGTACTCCTATGTGTTATAAAATTTTATGAGCTTTACAACCCAATCCACGACCTCTTGGTATATTATTAGGAAAATTATATGAAACCTACTGATGGAGAAGATGAAGGTCTCTTCTAGTTTCACTACCTGTCTTTTCTCTATTTTTGTGATTGGTCTGTCGACGCACGAGCATGTGTCACAAGGAAATTCTAAATTCTTTGAGGAAATTGATTGTATCCCTACCCCTCTTGCTTCACCAACCTCATCATCTATAAATAAGCATGAATCCATCCATATCTGTTCTGAATACATCCCTAGTCTCATCAAAGGGTTGGCTACATTACAAAATCATCTAGAGGGAAACCCAAAGCTAGCTAGGGCTACTAAAGTTATTAGTAAAATAAGATACATGGTGGGAAAAGACTGAACACACATAGAACTCCTAGCTAGTCTCACTAGTTTGGTCAAAGCATTTTCCCCTTTGAACCATAGTCACATGGCATGAGATGTCCCCTTTCAAGAACATGAGACACAACTATAAGTTTTGATGCCTCCTACGTCCATGCACATGGCCGACATAGTTCCTTCAATCTGTGTGCCCGCATCTTCCGAATATTTGAAACTATCAAACTAAACAAAAACTCTCTAGGTTTCCACTTCACCTCTTATGCCACCTCCAAAGAGGGATAATTTGGCAGAATGATTGATGGAGGCTTTAGTGGTGGAAACTTTAGTAGAGGAGGTGGTACTGGTGGAAGTGGTTCTAACGAAGGTCATGGTGGTGGCTTTGGAAGTGGTAGTGGCTCTGGCAGTAGTCACAACAATGGCCTAGTCAGTGGCCCTGGTGGTTGTCCCAGTGGTCTTATTCTTTCTAAGGACCCTATTCTGAATACCCTTCTTTAGGATATTGGGAAGATGCAAAACCATCTAGTGAACCTCTCTCAGGCTTCTGCCAAGCCTATCTTCTAGCCCTTCTTCCGACATAGCCTGTTGTCGATGGAAATTCTAAACAATCCTTTCCCACAAGGGATAGAGATTCCTAAATTTGAGAAATACAGTCGTAAAGGGGACTCACAAACACATGTGTCTTCCTTAATGCCTTATGCATAGAATTTTCCATCATGACATATTGATAGAAAAATTGTTCCCTCGATCCCTCAAGGATACAACACTTGAATGGTATTGTCCCTTACCCGAAAATTCCATCTTTACATTCAATCAAATTGTGAACTATTTATTATGAAAATTCCAAGCCAACATCAGGCCAAATATGACCTTCTTTGACCTTGTTTGATGTAAACAAGGCAATAACAAGAAGATTATTTACTTTATAGTGTGATATCAAGTGCTCTTCTCACAAATTTTGTACCTATTGCGTGACTTTGATGTGCAAAATGTGTTCATAGGTAACTTACAAAGGCCTTGGCAAGAGAAGTTTTCCCTTATGAAATACCATTCTTTCATGCATTTATGTGCAAATTTATGAGAGTATCAATAGGTGGTGGTGCAGTTTGGGGGATCTTCCTCATGCTTCCATCCTAAAGAAAAACAACGGACTCAGATACAACTGAAAGTTCACAAAGTTATCAGAATCTTATTCTTCCATCTTACAAAGGTTTTTGAAGAATAAGATTGTTAACTTGCCAACTCCAAAACAAGTTAAGGAACCATACCCTAACTGGGATGAAGCAAATACCTATTGTCAATACCATTGAGTTAACGGACATGATACCAAACATTGCATGTGCATGCATCATGAAATATAGGATCACATTGAAGAGGGTACTTTTCATCTTGATGGAAGCAAGCAAAATACAAACAAATCAGTAGTGAAAGCTAATAGTAAGCTGCATATATACACAAACCCATTTTTGTCACAATCTGCTAACATGATTATCAATCCCTCTAACTTTGTTTCTTACCCCGAGGTGTATGTTAACATGGTTAGTGTTACTCCCTCCCCACATCTTGCGACCGATTTGCAGGATGTAACATTCACCCCGCAAGATGTACCAAAAAATGAAAAACCTTCTCTGCTTTACATTCTCACTCACCTCAATGGTAACTTTGTGATAGGAATATTAGTTGACCCCATGAGTAGAGTGAATTTCATCACGAAAGAGACCTTACTCTTAAACTCCCTACAAATGGATAAATATGAAAAAACAATATCCATCATTCGTACACATGATGATCTTTCTCTTAAACCCTATCAATAACATTGTCCATCTTGGTTGGACCTAAGAATGTAGACATGGTTTTTGATGTCATTCCTAAGTCAGACCTATTCAAAGTGAAGCTAGGTATACCGTGGATAGCTTCCATGAATGGGATCACCTGTGTAATTCATAAGTGTCTTAAGTTTTCCCATGAAGGTGTTGCACATGTAGTAAACAATACTGGATACCAGCCTATGGTATCTCATGGAGGATACTCATTGGATCACTTTTGGAAACTTTAGTTGGTCCACTCCCTCAAAGAAGGGACCTAATTTACAAGAACTATGTGAAGTATAAAACTTGAGGCAAGGGACAACCGAAGTTGACTCCTCCTATAGTGGAGCAGCCAACTGCCTCCTCCTCTTGAAAAGGAAAAGAGTTGAGCAACAAAGACTTCACATGTCCCTCTACCTTAGCCCTTATTGCAAGAGGATCAAAACCTCCTCCCCTTAAAATTACACCGCTACAAGTTCACCATCCTTACCCCTATGATGATCTAGAGTGGGAAGCTTATGACCTCTTAGTTGACCAGTGTTAGGGAGAGACCATCTTCTTGATATTTAGAGTAGATGAGTGTGTGTATTGTGATGTGTTTCCCTTGTGATCATGCTATATATATTTGGATGACCCTTGTCACCCTTGTTGGTGCTTGGGTACAGGCGTTGAGTTTTTGTTGTAAAATTTCCTCTTTATGTATCATCATTGTTCCATGTTTGTGATTGAATTTCAACAAATTGGGGATGATGCAAAGCGTTGGAAGCATTTAGGCTTCCTTCCATGTTGACCCGATTTTTTTTTTTTTACTTTGAATTTTGTACATTCTTCTTGATCTGTTTAGGGATTGACGATCTTTCACTTTTCACCATGGTTACCTATTATTTATATAAATAAATGTAGATTAGACCCCACGATACTAGATCTCCCTATGCCCTTTGTGTGTGTTTTCTTTTCTTTTTCTTTCTCTTTATCTTTCATTATTTTCTTAAGTTCTTCCTTTCATGTGTGACAATTCCACTCCTACATTGCATGGTCTTTAGAAAAAAAAATCATTTCCAAACAAATATTTTCTCAAAGACCCTTCATTCATTTCTTTGTCAGAATTGTATTCTCAACTTGAGAACCTAACAGAATGTGTTTCCTTCATCATGGGTTCATAAAGAAATGACTTGGGAACCTTCCTCCAAAGAGGGAACACCTTTAATCTTCCCCTTGCATGGGGGTGCATGTCCTTCCTTTCAAATTCCTTCATGAAGTGAACATATTTTAGAAGGATTCTTTTATGATGAATCAATTTGAAAAAGAAGGTGCTAGCTTTTCAACAGTGTGTCCCTTGAGAGGATCGTTTCTTTTCATGTTGGGTTCCTAAGGGACTTATCTGAAATCCTTTACATCTTGATTTCTAGTTTGAGGGGAGCCCAACTAGACCTAATTTACATCTTAGCATCTAGCCTGGGGGAAACCCGACTAGACCTATTTCACATCCTCACATCTAGCTTTGGTGCAGCCTAACTAGACTTTACTTTCAAAATAGTGCATCTCTTGAGTGGACCCCTATTATTTTTGAAGGGTTACTGAGGGAGCCCTTTGAAATTATTACAACTTAGCGATGGTCTACATGACTATCCGTTCACTAGCCTATGTGGCTGCTTCCTGACATGTTTTATCTATGGGTAAGCATGTTGTCATTTTAGACTCTATGGAGTGCCCTCTTCTCGATATCCCTCATGTGAGAGTTCTTGGGGGATACTTTTCATAGAAGGTATGTGGGTCTATAAGGTGCTCTTCCTAGTTTCCTTCATGTGAGATTTCTTGAAGGATACCTCTTTTATAGGTTTGTGAGCCTATAGGGCACTCTCGTTCTTCTGCTTTATAGTTTCATGAAG